>QEPC01006820.1:535476-605074 GCA_003113815.1 Sphenodon punctatus
ATTAATCCCCAAACAGCCCCTTCCTCCCCCACTCACCCCAGCCCCCCACATCCCCATTTCCCCCATAACCTCCAAACACAACACCCCTTTCCTCCCCATTCACCTCCAGCCCCCCACCTCTCTCTCCAAACACTCCTTCCCCATTCACCCCAGCCACCACACCCATTTCCCCCAATAACCTTCATACACCCTTCTCTTCGCACCCCAAACACTCTTCCCCACTCAGGACAACATTTCAAAAACCTCATTAAATTCCAACATTTAAAAACCAAGGTTTTAAATTCATAGTTAAGGCAAATTAATTATTTGTAATATTTTAGCATTTCCCCAATGTAATAATATCACCATACTTTAAGTCTTATATTTTTAACTTCTTACTTCACCACATCACATCACTATTTTTCACCCTCTCTATATCTTTCCCCCCTCAAAATTATCACTCCTCATCTTTAAAGAACATGACAATTCTGTCGTAACAACACATATTACATCACTTCACACACTCTAAAATTAAATACATTAATTACTTATTATTCACATGCCTTAGCAAGATAACCAAGGTATTAATATTTTTCACTCTGTATCTGAAATTTAAAAGTTAGTATTAGTGTGATATGTACTATGTACAGATTAACTCATTAAGGCATATGAATAATAAGTAATTAGTATATTTAATTTTAGAGTGTGTGAAGTGATGTAATAGGTGTTGTTACGATCGAATTGTCATGTTCTTGAGGGGGTAATAATTTTATGGGGGGAAGGCTATACAGAAGGTGAAAAATAGTGAGCTGATGTGATGAAGTAATAAGTTGAAAGTATAGGACTTAAGGTATGGTGATAAAATAATTAATTCGCCTTAACTATGAATTTAAAACCTTGTTTTTTAAATGTTAGAATAGTGACACAATCTGTTCAATATTTTGCATGTCAGCATTTCCTAACCATGAGGTATGGAGGCACAGTAGTTCAGATGGAATCTTTTATTGTACTTTTATTACTTTTATTATTTTACTTTTTATTATTTTATTGGACTTTTATTGATCTTTTAATATCGTGGGTGAAAGTGTGTAAGGTTTCAGGTCACATTCCCCAACACACCAAAAGATATCCAAATGATGTCTCCATCTCTTACATTTGGGACCAATGGCCTGTCTTTCTCGTCTATTAACTGTGAGAGTAATTCAGCATAAAAACTGATTACCTAGGAATGCAGCAGATTTGCCATTGCTTCAAGTCCTAAGTAAGGATGAGTATCAATGATCATGATGATCTCTTTTGGCTTTGATGAGCTGCCCAAGGATCTCAAAGCATCTTGCAATTATTTAGGAACTGAGCCTCACAGCCTCCTGCCCACCCACATGAAGTCGACTCGAGAAACATCATTATGTAAGAACATATGAGCTACCAGATTCAGTTAGACCAACAGTCCATCTAGCCCAGTATCCTGTGTCTGACAGTGGCTGGTATTTGATACCTCATGGGAAGTGTGCAAGGACAGGGAATCTATAGTGTGATCCATCTGCTGTCATTCACTCCCACTTTATGCCTATCCGTGTTAGGGTTGGATGTCTGGGATGAGTGTCAAGTCCAGGAATGGAGTTTGTTCAGGCAGGAACCGAGAGTCAGGATCAGTTTGGGGTAGGAATGGCAAGAAAGTAACTGGCTCAAGTAGACAGGATCAGAATAGGCTCAAGTCAGGAACAGACCTGCACTTCCCTTTTGCTCTGAAAGGGACTTTTCTGAGGTGAGGATTGCGGAAATGCCTGTGACCTATGCTGTCCTCATTGTATGAGTGAAGAGGGCTCTCTCTGAAGACCCATCCACCCATCACTGCTAATCTATGCTAAAGTCACCTTTTAAAATGTTAGCCCTTTCTGTCATATCACAGCCAGGCAGCAGTTCCTGGGTTAATGTGGACATAGAAGGTAGGTTAACACAGAACAAACACCAAGATGTCTAGGTCTGAGTTAGATGAGAAAGCTAGAGGTCAAGATTCTTCAGTTCTACTCCTTCCATCCCTGCTGCCTTACTGCAGCCCTGTTGCTTGCAACCCTCTCTGCCTCGGGGTCCCCATGTATAAATGGGAATTACTAGAGAAGAATGACTATTAGTATCATCGTTTATTGATGTGGTGCCTACAGGAGTCCTGTGGCCCACAGTACTAGATAATAAACAGACAATCCCTGGCCTGAAGAGCTTCACATCTCAATAAATGGAAACAACTATTTTATCTGAGAAATGTGGCCTCTTTTCTTTTTAGAGGAACTTTGCAAACAGAAGTAATTTACATTCACATTTCTAGTATGGATTTATGTTCAGAGGTTTTTCCCCATAGCTATATGGTTTGATCATGAACAGTTAGCTGCAAATTAAGCCACTTAATATTCATAATGCAAGCCATGCTGGTTAGTTAGAAATTGTCTGTGTTGACACATGGTATTGGGTGCCATCAGGTGTAATGCTAGCCACCTCTCTGAGGTTTGTGCACATGTCTGTATGTGTCCACCACACTTCTGCCACTTGTTTGCCACTCACTTGACATGCTTACACCTCTGTTCATTGTGGCTGTAAAATGTATGGCAGCTGTTTGCACATAGTTAATGGTGTCATACCCTTGTTGTCTGTATTAGGAGGTCTGTACCTCCAAACGTATGTTGTAGGCCTCTTCAGCCATGCGTCTAACCTGTGCTTCCTTGACCAAAGGAACTAGGCGCTGCCTGGGTCATTAAGGCTGACTGCTCCTGCTGAGATAAAGAAATTCCACATCTTCCCTTGAGCAAATTCAACCATTGAGCCTCTAAGGAGCTTCCACTGTCACAGGGAAGTATCCAGAGGAAGGCAACTCAGCATGGTCCTACCCACTGTGTGACATTCATGATGGGTGTAAACCAGTCACACTGATCACCTTAAAGGGTAACACTTGAATTCAAGTATTATTTATTTATTTGGATTTTAGCTCATCTTTCACTGAAGGCTCAGGTAACAGCATATGTAAAATGTATAAAACCCATAAACATGTAAATAGAAGTCCCATTAAAACAGCACCCTAAACTCAGGGCCCCATGTATTCTGGGGGGGGGGGAATCCAAATTCTGCAACAAGGTAACCCAGATTCTGCAAGCAGTATCAATTATACAAATGGCAAAATTATGCAAATTACAAAATTATGCACATTTTTGATACAAAGCTCTCTCTCTCTCTCTCTCTTACATCTGCCTGTCAATTTTCCAGTCTTTTACCCTTTCTTTTACAATGATCTTTGCAAAATCAAAAGGTTTATTCACATTTGGGGTGGGGTGGGGGGGAGGAACAAAACTAAAATTGTTGGTGTAAAACTGAAAGTGTTGGGTTTGGGGTTTTTAAATAAGTAAACATTGGAAAAGATCATTTTCAACACATTTTCCACTTTTCACTTAGTGGTTTTTGTTTTACTGTAGAGTGGAGAGGGGTAGAGAGTGTTTGTCAGGTGCTCTTTGTGAAGGGGGTGAGGTGAGGGATGCTTAGTGTTTGGGTGTGTGATGTGTGTGTATGGGCAGGTGTTATTAGACAGGACGGTAGCATGGAGCAGCTGGCCAGGGAGGTGGTTCTGTGCACCAGCTGTGAGTCCCACTCATCTCCTTCCCACCCAGGGAGGAGGTGACTAGGGCTTGTGAAGCAGCTGGCTGAGGAGGAGGCTTCACGCACCGGACGGAAGCCCAGCATGCCTTTTAAGAGTCCCGGGTTCACTGGAACATCTCTGATTTCACACCACTTTTGTTCCCCTCTTATCTCGGGGACCGCCTCGCCTTCCATGACTCAGGACGAACCCTCCGATCCACCGGGGGTGCCTATCTGGGGGTCCCCCGTGTAAGGCGGGGGGCCACCATGGAGAGGGCGTTCTGGGTGGTCGGGCCACGGCTGTGGAACTCCCTTCCGAAGGAAGCCTGCCTGGCCCCGGTCTGCTCGCCTTTTGGCGGGCACGCAAGACTTGGCTGTTCGCCCAGGCCTTTGGAGGGGGGGGGGGGGTAAATAGGGGAGATTGGTGGGGTGGGGAATTTGGGGGAATTGGAGGGGAGGGTTAGGGTTGGGGGTTTTAAAATTATTTTAAAACTGATGTCGGTTTTAATGTATTTTATTGTTTTACTGCATTGTTAGCCACCCCGAGATGCCGTGGGCATGAGGGGGTGGCATAGAAATGTCAAGAAATAAATAAATAAATTAAATTATCTGTCCCACAGTCCTGGGAAACTGCTTTTAAGTCCCACATTAGAAAGGGAGGGGTGAGGAAGAGCAATTTGCAATGGGTACAGTGGGTGCTTTTAGACAGACGGGTTGCCCCAGTGCTGACCGCGCCAGCCCGCTTCACCCTCGGGTGGTCCGTTCATCTAAAGGTGCCGCACCAGATGTGCAGGCAGAGTAAGCTACACTTGATCCAGGGCAACCCCACCAGCAGGACTCCAGAACATCCCGGAGCGCTGCCATGGGAGTGGGCCGGCCAAACCCAGGGGAGCGGCCCGAAGCAGAGCAGCTGTCTGTCTGATGTGCGGACCCACGCTGCTATAGCATTGCATCCACAACTCTCTGTTGGGTGGGTGGGTACTGTGTGGGTGGACCATGGGCCGGGGGACCCACTAGCTCTGTCTAATCCTGACCCAGGAGTAGCTCCAGGGGCAGGCAGTCCCACATCCATCTGAAAACACCCAATGAGTTGGAATCTCCAGCTTAAAAGTGCCAAGCAGGTTTCTCCAGGCAGGCTCAAAGCAGCCTTTCCCATGCTATAGATAAGGGGTTCTCCATTGTCCTCTCCTTAATTACTCTTCTCCTTGCAGTCTTTGAAATTCTTTTTTTTTTAAAAAAAACAACAACACAAAACACAATACACTCAGTTTGGGAGCATCAGTGTGAAGCTATAATTTCTAATTGTTTCTCTTGGAGAAAAAAAATCTGCAGGTGAAGGCTTCAGACCTGGACCTTGTCAGGGGCTGATGTTGTGATTTCTTTAATTAAGTTTCCTTTTTAAAACTATAACAACATTTCAGGCCAGTCTCTCTGTTAGGCTCATCTGTCAGAGAGAATCCACACAGGAGTAGAAATGGCTGTGTGGGGGAAATACCTTACTGTCAGAAGAAGAGTGGTGGAAACAGTAAAACGCAATTGGTATGGGAGTGGAGAGACCAAGTAGTTAAGGGAAGTGTTGGGATAAAACTTTGACATTAGGACTGGCAGGATAAGGGTCTGTCTGGCTTATGAGGGAGGCTACTGTATGGATATGAGAGCCCTGAACTTTTAAAGATTTCTTTCAGCTCAGCCTCATAGTTTATCAGTGGACTATGCCAAAAGTACATATATGTATATATGCAAATTATATACAAATTATATCCCACATTTTGAGCGTCCCTGTCGCTCATTTCAGAGTTCAGAGGTTGAGACTGAGATATGGCGAGCCCTGCTCACCTCCTTCCTGGGAGGGAAGGAAACAAGTGGGGCTCGCAGCCAGTACACAGGGCCTGCTTCACAGTCAGTGTGTTGGCCTGCATGCCAACATGTGGGTGCGCATTAGCCTGCCTGAAGTTCCCCCCTGGCCCCTGTGATCATAGGATGCTGTGCAACAGCATCAGACTGGGAACATGTGTGTGTCTCCTTGTATTAAATGAGGAGTGATTGAACTGAATGGAGGGTGAGGCTGTCAACCTAATTTGCATGGCGGAGAGCCATTCCCACAGGATTCTGCAGGATTGCAGCCCTGCGGATTGCATGGGGCCTTGCCTGAACCCTGTCCACACCTGCTAAATGCCTGATATTACTATGCCTCCAGAAACTGCTCAGACTTCGGTAAACCTCCAGGGGAAGGCAGTTCCAGATCTGTAGAACAGCCATTGAGAATACCTCTCTGCAATGCATGCCCTTACTGTATGGATGCGATGCAATGATGGCACTTGCTGGAGGGCACCCTCAGCTGACCTTGGGGATAGGGATGGAACATAAGGGAAGAGCCAGTCTTTTCAAATGTTTCTGTTTCATACTCTCTGTTCATACCCTGGAGTTGGGTAAACAAACTTTGGTTATGACTGTGTGACCATAGCTGTATAAAGATTAGGGTTTATATTCCCAATCGGTGCAGTCTCATTTGGAACCTGCGGAGGGACTGACCCTTGGACTATAGTATTCTGTATTCTCAGGGGCAGGAGTGGGGGCGGGGCCAGGACAGGGGGCTCTGGGATGGGAGGGCTAGCAGGTCCCCCACACAACTAGTAGCTATAGTGGTGCAGCACGTCTCCTCTCTCTCCTATTCTGGAAGTGCCCCCTCCCCTCACTGCATTGTCCCAGGGCGGGGAGTGGTGCTACAGAGCAAGGGCCTCACTCTCCA
Organism: Sphenodon punctatus; assembly: GCA_003113815.1. Taxonomy (NCBI): domain Eukaryota; kingdom Metazoa; phylum Chordata; class Lepidosauria; order Sphenodontia; family Sphenodontidae; genus Sphenodon; species Sphenodon punctatus. The sequence goes on from QEPC01006820.1 coordinate 541,823, forward strand.
CCTGGAGACCTGCTGCGGTTCAGCACAGTGCTCCTATGGCTCCAAGGGAAGAGCACTTCTAGGAGAGAGCGAGCAGTGAGGAGAGGGGGCAATTCCAGGAGGGAGGAGAGAATGGTATGATGCTGCAGCCAGTGCTGGCCTTCCACAGGGTGACCTGAGACAACCACCTTAGGGCCTGATATTTTATCTATTTCTGGCAGGGCCTGCATTGGCCCCTGTTTTCACCAGGGCAGGGTTCAGGGCCCCCACTTCCTCCCAGTGGGGCCCAAAACATGACCTATAGGGTGCCATGGAGGGTACCCCCCGAGGGTGCAGGACCATGGGAGAATGGGTGATGCCACCAGGGCCCCCGCATTTTATCTTTGCTCTGGGCCCCACACATTCTAAAGCCAGCCCTGACTGCAGCTGCCTGTTGCGTGGGGGCTCCACTCTGCCCCTGCATCCCAGAATCTGCTCCTCCTCCATCCTGGGACATTTTGCAGGGGCCCTTTCCTTGTGGGGCCCAGGATGGTCGTCCAGGGTTGCCTTGTGGTAAGGCCGGCCCTAGGTAGTCTAATAAAAAGAGCTTGACAACACTATACTTTGTCTATCTGCTTGGCACTAGAACAGAGCAAAGGAATTTCTCTCCAGAACCCACCATGCTGCATGGCAGAGCTCATTCAGGAAACCATAGAGATTTGTAATTTGTGGGAAGGATTTCCTGCATGCCTTCCTGGTGATTAAAGGGCCCTTTTTACATGGGCCACACGTGGGGGGGCAGGGGGGGTGGAGCTCAGTGTGCACCACAGTCCATGTGCAATGGGTGGAGGGAGAGTGTAGACAGGCGCACACCCATCTACACCCCCCTCCACCCATCAACACACACGGAGCAACTGCAATTTTCATTGGTTGCTCTGTGTGTGGGGATGCGTGGAGTTGGTGTGCATGCGTGTGCACGGGAGCATGCTCTCACTCACACACACACACATCCACCCACCTGCCATGGGATTTACACAGGCAGCACACATGCACGAACACCCCTGGGTGTTCATGCGTGGGTGCCACCTGTGTAAAAAGGGCCAAGAATATTCCTGGGATGGAGGAAGGTGTAATGAAATCCTTGTGATTTCAATTAAGAACAAATCTCTGTAAGTCAAAAGGACTGGGCATTACAGTCAGCTAGTATTCACAAAGTAAAATAAGTGGGAATATTGTTTCTTAGTGATCCAAGAGGGAAAGAGCCTCAGTTAACTCTGAGGTAGAGTGAACCAGTAGCAGTACTGTTTGTTCATGTTGCCACACGCACTTGATGATCTCAACAGGGTTTGCATGCTTCAGATTAGCTGTAGATTTGCACATGGCTAGTGTTTCATCTAAAGGCACCCACTGGCTTTCTCTCTCCCTGATTGGATGGATATGCCAGTGACTTTGTCTTCATCTGTTGGCTGATGCTAGACAGATGTAACTGTGGCTGTCATGCACACTGTCTTTTGAAAACAGTTGTTGCTAAAACTCCAAGTATGAAATGCTGGGGCATTGCAAGCCTGGGAAAGAAGACCTAAAAATTGACAGAACTAATGCATTTCTGGTTGTCTGACATCTTTCTGTCTGCTCTAGGGATACTAATCCTCTAAACTTACAATCCTATCTCCACTTACTCCAGGTGGGAAACCTTTCTCCCCTGGGGGCTGAATCCCTACCACCATAGAGTTCTGTAAGTTGGAGAGATCTCCGGGGGGGAGGGTGTGACCTCCTAGTTAAGGGGGTCACATCGCCTACGTAAGGGGTGTGGTGCTGGCAGGCCATGGCACCTGTCTGGCAGGCTACACTGGGAGAACCTCCAGAGGGAATTTGGCAGCCACCCATGGGCCATAAAAGGACCATAGGTCAGAGGTTTCATAGTCCTGACTTACTCCAAAGTGCCCCATTGAAATTAATGGGACTGCTCTAGAGTAAATGGTGTGCTGATGGTAGACTAAGGATGCAATCCACTCCAATTGAAGTCAATAGGATCTTAGACATTGACTTCAACAGGAATTGGATTGCATCCTAAGGACACACTCGTCGGTGGCTCAGCTCCACTGACCAATAAATGGGGGATTGTTCCGTAAGGCCACAATCCACAAAACACTTACTCTGGAGTAGAGAGTGGGACTACTCTGGAATAAGTAATTTGAGGATCACAGCCTATGTGCTCATGCCCCCACATCTGTGAGATATATAATGTAGAGCTAGAAACGAATTCAAATTAGTCTTGAAAATACTTGAAAGATTATACTACTTAGTACTAGCATTAATGCTAGCCAGTGGTATACTAGTCATAAAAATACCCATGGTGCAATAATATTTCTCTCCTAGAGGTCTTGGGAATCTTACTTTCAGCCGCCATACAGAAAGCTGTCCACGGAAGAACTGACTATCCTTATTAGGGCTGTGCATTGGGATTTCAAATAAATGCAGGAAAAGAGTCCCTTTGGGGTTCCATATTTGAAACACAAATATTAGGACTGTGTATTTGGGTTCTGAGTGAACCCAAGATTTCCTGGAAAATGTAGTAGCGGAGGTCTCAAACTGGGCCCCCCAAACTGCAGCACATATCCAGCTTGGAGCCAGGCTGCTGTCTGTCTCTCACCTGCTTGAGAAGCCTGTAATGAGCCCTCCCCACCTGCAGGGGCTGCCACTGTCTCAGCACTGCAGTTCCAGCACTGCAGCCAGCCCAAGCCCAGTGGAGACCAGCTAAACCAGTGAGAAATGGTGAATCCGGAAACCAGAAACAGCCCCCCCCCCCAACAAGTGGCACCCCTGAGCCAGCCACATGTCCCATTCCCCCTCCCCAAGCCAGGAAGGAACCTCCCCGTGTCCCATTCCCTATTCCTCATTCCCTAAGCCAGTGACCCCCCCTCTCAGCCAGATCCATACACCCATTCCTACTCCCCATCAAGCCAGCCTAGTCTCCATTCTCCCCAAAACATGTGTTCTCCCGTTTCATTTGGTAGCAGACATAGCAGCAGTTTTAATTGCATTTTTCTTTCCTTATAGGCCTATCAAACTGGCAGAGCCTCACTGCGCTTCTGCACCAAAATAATCCATACGCAGGGACCCGTGTTCACTGTGTTTTCCACATTGGTGGCAATGGGGGAAATGCAGTGAACACGGGCAAAGATATAAATACAAATACAAACAAATACTAAAGCACAGATACAAAGACTTGACCCTGTGCACAGCCCTAGTCCTTATGCCAGAAGAAGCTCTTTCTTATTTATTTATTTATTTATTTATTTTTCGGAGCTGTGTGAAACTTTTTTTTTCTTTTCCCCCAAAAATATTTCTCCCCCAAGAAAACAAACTTTCATTCATATCCAAATGATCTGTAGAGAAATGAGATACCCAAACCTGCACCCTGACCCTTTTCAAATGGGCACCCTCACCCCCTCGCACACGGTTGGGGGGGGGTCTGTAGGAATGTCACTGGTCACCACTGGTGGGGGTGGGGGTGCCTGTGGGAACACCGTCAGCAGTGGGTGGGGGTGCATGTGTGCTGCTGCGCTCCACCCACCTCCACCCATCACCTGCTCCGTAGGTGGAGATGGGTGTGCGCCCATGGGAATGGGTGCACAACCACCTCCCCCCACTGCTGGCGCACACCCATCCCCCCACCCTCCGCAACCTATTTGAAAAGGGCCCATGCTACCTAGAACACCCAAGTCCAGATGTTGAAGAATTCAACATAATGAAAGAGTCTGTAAAGTAAGTTGTCCTCCTCAATCTCTGCTGCTTTTGACACTGTCGACCACTCTCTCTTACTTGACTCCCTCCACTCCCTTGGTTTCCGTGACTCAGTCCTCAACCGGTTCCCTTCCTACCTCTCTGACCGATCCTTCAATGTGTCTCTTGCTGGTGCCTCCTCCACTTCTGTTCCCCTCTTGGTTGGACTTCCCCAAGGCTCCATCCTTGGCCCTCTTCTCTCTATACACTCTGTCCCTAGGCAAACTCATCGAATCTCATGGCTTCCAGTACCATCTGTATGCTTATGATACCCAACTCTATCTCTCCACCCCTTCTCTCTCTCCCTCTATCCAGTCTCGCCCCACTAACTGCCTCTCTGACGTTTCTGCCTGGATGTCTCATCGTCAGCTCAAGCTTAACATGGCTAAAACCGAACTCCTCATCTTCCCCCCTAATCCTTCCTCTCTTTCTTCCTTCTCTGTCTTCGTTGATGGGGTCAGCATTCAGCCCGTCCTTCAGGCATGTAGCCTCTTTGACTCCTCCTTCTCCTTTAAACTTTAGATCGATTCTGTTCCCAAACGCTGCTGCTTCTCTCTGCACAACATTGCTAAGATCCATCCTTTCCTCACTGTTTCCTCTGCTAAAACCCTTGTCCATGCCCTGTCATCTCTCACCTTAACAATTGCAACCTCCTTCTCACTGGCCTTCCTCGCTCTCACCTTGCTTCTCTCATTTCTGTTCATAACTCTGCTGCCAAGGTTATTCACCTTGCCCGCCGCTTTGACCATGTATAGCCCCTCCTCTCCTCTCTCCACTCACTCCCTCTTCCTGAATGCATTCTGCACAAACTCCTGTTTTTTACCTACAAGGTTCTTCATGGCCTTGCTCCCCCCTATCTCTCAGCACTCATTTCCCACTACACTCCTGTCCTGGAGCTCCGCTCCTCCTCTGCTACCACCCTCACCTGCTCACAGCTCCCCTGCTCCTCAAAACGCATCCACGCCTTTTCCCTGGCAGCCCCCTATGCCTGGAACTCCCTCCCTGAACACATTCACTCGGCTTCCTCCCTTCAAATCTTCAAATCCCTCCTCAAAATCCACCTCTTCCATCAAGCTTTCTCTGGCTCCTCGTTCCCCTCGCCCTCTTGCTGACTTATCCTGAATCATTGTATCTTGTGTAACATAAAATGAGTAACTACACCTTTGTAACTAAGCCAAGCATGTGCACCTGAGACCTCACGAGTTCATTATTGTTATTAATATAAACATTTATATAGCGTCGGTCATGTACCTGGCGCTGTACAGAACATAAAAATAGACGCGGCCCCTGCCTGTGGCTTACAATCTAAAAGACAAGTAGGGGGAGACAGGGAGAGGGGACAGTGGGAGAGACAGGGAAGAAGAACTAATTAACACATCTTTTAATCCTCACAACAACCCCGTGAGGCAGGTTAGGCGAAGAGATCTGTGACTGGCCTAAGGTCACCCAGTGTATGTATCCTTGTCTCTTTCTCTGTTTCCACCACCCTTTGTCTCCCCCCCATCCCCGTCTCTCTTAGATTGTAAACCTGCTGGGGCAGGGACCGTGTCTCTTTCTTACAATTGTAAAGTGCCAGGTACATTGCTGGTGCTATATAAATGCTTATTAATAATTAATAATAATAAGTTTCAAATAAAAAAAAGTGTCAGGTTGGGAAATCCCCACATTGCAGACTGATCTGACTTGTCAAAATTATTTTTAAATTTTTAACTTCTTTTAAAAGTGAAAAAAATCCCCCCAATAGACATTTTTATTGGGGGTGGAGGTATTTTTTCACTTTTAAAAGCAATAAAAAAATAAAAAGTCATTTTGACAAGTCAGATCAGTCTGTAATGTGGGGATTTCCCAACCTGACTAGGGTTTTCATATATGCAAATTTTGGAGGATACTTATGCGACATACAGGTTGCAGAGTTTAATTGGCTCCAGTGCAGCCCCACAACTTGTATTTCTCATAAATGTCCTCTGAACATTTGCATATATGGTAACCCTAAACCTAACCCTTTCTTTCTTAGTCTCTCTCATTCTGAATTTTTCAACATCTTGGCCTGGGTGTTCTAAGTAGCATGCTCAATGTGGCACAGCACAGTGCTGAGTATCTCTTATGCCCACTATTCCATGCTGGATAGGGCATAGGACTTGAACTCAGGAGGTCTACGTTCCATTTCCAGCTCTGCCACTGGACACATGGGTGACACTGGACAAATCATCTCCCTCTGTGTGCCTCAGTTTCCCCACCTGTAAAATGGGGCTGAGGATACCTTTGCAACATGCTTTGAGATGTACACAGGAGAAGTGCGGGGATCATTACCATGTTTTAAAGGCTGCGTACTGTGTTTTAAGGTGCAGTATGCGCCTTAGCCCTGTTTGCCTCCTTTTCAACACTTGAGTGCACTGAGAATCCTAGAATTTTAAGAACAGGCCCTGAACACTACTGCTCTTGTGAGGTGTTGCGGGGTCTGAGGATGGCTGGCTGACTTCCCAGAGAACTCCTTCTTCCCTCTCTGGATTTGGTGACCCAGGATACCCATCCCACCTGCCTCTCCTTCCTTCCTTCCTTCCTTTTCCCCTCCTCCTCCCCAACGTGCTGTCTGCAGCGTGCGTGTTTGTGAGCTCACAGGGAACGACGGGACACGGGCCTTTCTCTCGGCTCTAATGAAACCCTTTAATCATATTCAAATAGGTTACTGTTCAGGGGGAAAATAGAAATATGGATTTGATAGCAATAAATTTCCCTGGCTGGCTAAGCCCAGTTCTTAATTGTCCTGTCCCAGGGCTCGCACATTTCATTGTTCGTTAGGTGCTTAAGTCCCTGCTCTCATTTTGTGGCGGTGACATTACCGCTGATGGCTCTAATACTCTCATAATTTGAAAGGGGATTTGCATGATAGAACGCAGAGTATTAAAAGAAAGAGAAAAAAGGAGAGTTAAAAAAAAGGAGGGGTGAAGAGCAGGGGGGGTGAAGGCGGGGGAAAGAGAAAGGGGGGACCAGATCCAGCTTTTACTTTAAAAAAAAAAAAAGTCACTTTCTTCAAAGTCAAATCATTGTTTTCATTAAAGTGGAGAAAAAGCGGTTTCTGTACAGTGAGTCCGTCCGGCCGCTGGTATTATCCTTATTGTTGCTAATGGTTATTAATTATTATTATCCTGCTGCACAGTGCACTGCAGACGTGATGTCCCCAACGTCCTTGGGACAAAGGGGAAAAAAAAGGGTGTCCGAATGGGGGGAGGGAGGAGGGGTTTTTGCAGGCGGCGACGTGGAGGGGGAGGGTGTCTTTTTAATCTTCTTCGGTGCACATTCTTTCCAAAGCTATTGAGGCACTTATGGGTGTTGGTGGAGAAAGAGATCTCCTGGTTGGGTTGTTTTAAAATTGGAACCCCAGGTGCACCCTTGTTCTTGGGTCTGTTCAGTATCTGGGCTGGACGACTGTTTGCCAGGGGAAAGGTAAAAAAACTGGAATTGCTTGCTCTCCAGTGTCACCCACTGCCACAAACTTTGGAGATGACTCAAATCATCTAGTACATGCCAAACTTTCAGGGAGATTCAACATGCCAACCTGGAATGGAATCCTGACTTTGGGAATATCCCTTCTCCTTATGAGCCGGGCCAAAAATTCAATTTCTTTAGACATGATTGAAAATCCAGCTCTGGATGCATTCCTGAATATTTGAAGTTCATCATGGATCTCAATACCTTAAACATAGATAGTTTGAAATTCTGATCCGGATGCAAAATGTACACTTCGAACAATGTTGATGGTGGGGCCGATCCCATGCCCAGCAGATCCCGTGTGCAGCTGTGCACAAACCGCGTGGACCTCCATTGCAGGCACATTGTGCCATATGGAAATCGGGTGCATGCACATGTGCATGCAGGATCCGCAGAGCATGGGATTGGCCCCGTTGCCATTAACGGAGGTTGGATAAGATCCTAAATGGCATTGCCTAATTGATAATGGGGAATAGAATCTCCATATGGGTCTTAGTATGTTGTAGGCATTTGTGGCAGCCTGTATTCACACAGCAGTTAAATAGCTATATTTGGGGATGGCATACACCTCATTCCTGTGGTACCAGACCTAGGAATCCAGGAACCCCTAGCCACCATTCATTTATTTTTAACTGATAGTGGGCAACACCATTAATAATAAAGAATATTAACTATTATCAGTTTGGCCATTTTTACACGGATGCCACCCACCCATCTCCCCCCACCTCCACCCATTGAATGGGTGGGAGACCTCTGTGTGGATGATGACGGTGGGTGTGCAGTTGATGTTCTCACCCACCTACCTCCATCCACTGGACTCACGGCGACGTCCATGTAAAAAGAGCCTTTGTCTAATATTTCTCCAGAGATTTTCTTTGCTCTCAGTTCCCCTCCACAATCTGCGCTATTTTTCCCCACAAGCAATTTGAATCATTCAAGAAATGAATGATTTACTCTGATTTCAACCGAGTTCGAATAAGCTCATTCGCACAGTATTCTCTTAGGCCGCTTTTAGACGATCACGGCGGCGCCCGCGCTTGTTTTTCAAAACTACCGAGAGGCGGGTTTACACGTGACACCGCCGCCGATTATGTGCATGTGTGGGCACCGCAGGCCGCGTATGTCCACCCTCGATCGGTGACCCGGTCAGCTCGCGGCCGGAAATGGATGCGCGGTGCCCACACATGCGCATAATCGGCGGCGGTGTCACGTGTAAACCTGCTTCCCGGTAGTTTTGAAAAACAAGCGCGGGCGCCGCCGCGATCGTCTAAAAGCGGCCTTAGAGTGAACATAAGAACATAAGAAGTGTCATACTGGATCAAACCAATGGTCCATCAAGCCCAGCATCCTGTCTTTGACAGTGGTCATTGTCGGTCGCTTGGGAGAAGTACCCAACAGGTCACAATGGGGCAATCCCTTCCTTATTGTTAACTCCTAGTTCCTGACAGTAAGAGGTTACGTCCCCCATTCCTACTTGACTGATAGCCATTAATGGACCTATACTCCAAGAACTTATCCAGTCCTTTTTTAAACCCAGCTGCACTCCTGGCCTTGACCACATCTTCTGGCAACAAATTCCACAAGTTAATTGTGCATTGAGTGAAAAAATTATTTCTTTTATTTGTTTTAAGTCTGAAGCCAGTTAGTTTCATGTAGTGTCCCCTAGTCCTAGTACTATTTGAGAGGGTAAATAATCGTTCCCTCTAACTCGTTCCATACCACTCATGATTTTATAAACTTCTATCATACCCCCTATCAGATATCTCTTCTCCAAGCTTGAAGAGCCCTGCCCTCTCGTCGCATGGAAGCCATCTCCTACTCTATTATTTCCCCCTATCTCTGTACCTTTTCTAGTTCCAGTATGCCTTTTTGAGATGGGGCAACCAGAACTGCACACAATATTCAAGGTGCGGTCGCACCATAGATTTATATAGAAGCATTATGACCCTTTTTACACAGATGCTCTAACACCGATAAAATGGATGTTACATTTTCTTATACATGTTACAGGGCACCCACAGGGCAACACTGCAACCCTGCAACATGGGCCCTTTTTACATGAGATGCCTCCACCCAGTTTCACTGTGAACACTGCGGGCGTGGGTGGGGTGCATTTCGCTGGGTGGAGATGGGTGGAGGTGTCTGTGTGAACACCAAGGGCGGTGGGTGTAGGTGCATGCGGGCTCCCGCGCAACACCCATCTCCACCCACCCCCCACCCATGGAGCAACGGACTCCAGTGCTGATTGTTCACACAGACATCTCCACCCAGCGAAATGCATCCCACCCACTGCCCGTGGTGTTCTCACAGACGCCTTCACCCAGCGAAACTGGGTGGAGGCATCTCGTGTGAAAAGGGCCCATGTTGCAGGGCTGCAGTGTTGCCCTGTGGGTGCCCTGTAACATGTATAAGAAAATGTAACACCCATTTTATTGGTGTTAGAGCATCTGTGTAAAAAGGGCCTATGATATTTTCAGTTTTATTCTCTATCCCTTTCTAGAATAATTCCTAACATTCTGTTTGCTTTTTTGACAGCCGCCGCACACTGAGCTGAGGATTTTAACGTACTGTCCACAATGACTCCGAGATCCTTCTGAATGGTTACTCCTGACTTAGAACCCAGCATTGTGTGTAGGGCTGAGACGAGAGCTGGTGTTTCCATTCCATAGGAAAATACTGACCTTTCCGGAGTGTTTGCGAGTGTTCGTTGGTACTTCAGCAGTCTCCAGTAATTTCGTGCTTCCACCATTTTGACATATTTTGTCTCTTTCTGGGACTTTTATGACAATTTTACAGCACTTTTATGGCAATTTCCAGAATTTCTCCGGCACTTAGCTGGCACTTTTGCATCTTGAGTGCATGTGGGACACACATGGGGCTTGGGATTGACCCTGTAGCAGCCCTGTTCAACTCGTGAAAAATAACAACGAATAGCAAAAACAGTGGACGCAAATGGAGGTGAATGACCCGTTTCTGAAGGAAAACAGCATTCACAGCAATTTGTCATTTCAGGCCTAATTTTTTGTGTACATATAGTTTGGATTATTCTTCCCAATGTGTAGAGCACAAACCCACACTCTGAATGCTATGTAAAATCCTTACTACTTTCTGTGCTCTTCTTGTTGATCCTATATTCCCTGCCACCCAGTGCGAAGTGCTTGCTTGCAAGGCTCTTACTCTATCAAGTAGCATGGGTGTTGTGTGATATGATTAATCTGGAGCAAGCTTTAAACTCTAATACATTGTTTCCAGTTTTTCACTTCCTGTTTCCAAGTCACCACAGAGAGCAGATATTTCTTCTTTTACTCATTTTCCATGGTGTTAACACACAGGTTTGAAGTCCGGTGGGCCCCGGAGCTGCTCCGTGCCCCCTCTGCAGCCAGTTTGCATGGGCCCCGCAAGAATCCCAGCAGGCAGCAGGCCAGTGTTTCCCCTATCTGCAGTCTGCCCACACGCCATCCCCTCTCCACCATAGAGTTCTGTTCACTCCCATGACTTCTCAAGGCTGCAACTGCAACTCTGTGGTGGTGAACGCAGCCCGCTACACGGCCCCCATGATCAGACGAGAGGTGGCCCTGGGGCAGCACGTTGCCCCAGTTCAGACCAGGTTACCCCACACAGTGTACTCTGCCTTTCTGGGGATGACGTCATGTGGAGCTGCCCCAGTCCAACCTGAGTCAAACATCTGGCAGCCGCCCTTCACATGGGTGGGTAAATCTGGGGCAAAGGAGGGCCAGTGGGGGCCCCCATCTCATCTGTTAACATCCCATGTGACATCTGAAACACTCCATGTGCATGTATGGATAGCACAAGCAACATTCTTTGAATTATGGGAAATACTACAGAAAACCAAGGACAGGGATAGGTTGGTAAAATGTAGGGGAATCAGCATTTGTGTGTATGCATTACTACTGGTCAAGCCAAACACAGGAGGGTAAGGACCACATAGTACATCTGCAAGGAGGAACGATGTGTAAGAACACTAAATGTAAATGACACACACACTAACAACCCCCCACCCCGTACTTTCAGTCTTCTCTTTCTTTTAACTTAATATTTAAAATAAATTCTACGCTGTGAATTGGTCTGTCAGCAGTTTTACCAGTGCGATTAACCTCTTATCAGTTCCTTATTTCTTTAAATTAAATATGTTTTATTTTTCCACCTAAATTCAATAGTTGTTAGAAATTATTTGGCAAGAGGTTTAGGCAAATTTAACCCCTCCAAGCTCCTCTGGAATTCGTCATCGTAACTTTTCCCCCAAGTATTTACTATCCATAATTCACCATTTGTCCTTATGTGAGTGTCCACTTAGGTCCCTGGTGATGATTTCTACCCATAAGAACATAGTTACTGCCATGCTGGGTCAGACCAGTGGTCCATCTGGCCCAGCATCCTGTCTCTGACAGTGGTAAAGTTCAATTGCTTCAGAGATGTGCACAACAGATCAGAATGGAGTGATCCTTTTTCTGATATTCACTCCCAGCTTCCAACAGTCAGAGGACTCATCCCCTGACTAACTTAACAAATAGCTACTTATGGACCGATCCTCTAACCCAATTATGTTATTGGCATTTGCAACATTCTCTAGCAAAGAGATCCACAGGTTAATTGTATGTTAGGTGAAAACACATTTCCTTACCTGCTGCCAGCTAATTTCATAGTATTTTGAGTATTTATAAATCATATTATTCATACCACTAATAGTATTTATAGTATTTTGGGAAGGGGTTAACAAACAGTTCCCTGTTTATTTGTTCTTCACTTCTCATGGTTTTGTCCCTTACTGGGTATAACCACCAAACCGCTTTGGAGAAGGCTGCATAAACATCCCTCGTGCCAATAAGTTACCACACAATGACATTTTCAAAATAAGTATTTGTAACACTTTGCAAACCAAATTTCACTTACATCATTATTTGTGGAAAGTGTCTAAAAAGCTTATGAACAATAATGAAGTAATGTTCACATTTGCCTTACGCTGGGGAAGCAGAAGATGCAATCTCTGCCTCAAAGCGCTTCCAGTCTCATGCCCACTTTTCATTTAGTTGAATGTGTGTTGTTGCTGTTTCATTGCACTCTTCACTCTGCTCTGGCTGGGCAGAAATCCTCTAGTGGAAAGCCACCAGGATCTTCTTGCCCTTCTTGTCCTGTGAAAGGAACTGTAGGGAAAACTGTAGGGAAAGCGGACTGAACACAGAAGAGGGATGCCAGGCTTGGATCCCAGATCCTAAAAGATCAGGAGCAAAAACACACACCTGGCAAATTATTCTTAGAGCTTTGAGCCTTCCTGACTTTTATGTCTGCAAAGCTTCTGCAAAGCATCTGCAAAATCGCGTCCAGCGGAGCTGTTCCAGGTGGAGTGGGGGCTGGTCAGTCTGCCTTTGACACAGTGGACCATGGGCTGCTGCTGAGACGATTGCGAGCCCTGGGGGGTCTGGACAGGATTGTCCTTGGATGGTTCCAATCATTCCTCTCGGACAGAAGCCAGCAGGTTGTCCTGGGGGCTGAATCCTCCAGCCCCCGGGCCCAGGATTGTGGCGTTCTGCAAGGTTCTATTCTGTCTCCATTATTGTTTAATGTATATATGCAGTCCTTGGGGGAGATAGTGAGAGGGTTTGGTGTGAGTTGTCACCAATAAGCTGATGACACCCAGCTTTACCTCTCCTTTTCAACTGACCCAGGTCCTGCCATCTCAGTGCTGTCCCAATGTTTGGAGGCTGTGGTGGATTGGTTACAGCAGAGCAGACTGAAGCTCAATCCTGATAAGATGGAGGTTATGGCGGTGGGTAGGGCGAGGAAGGCGCTGGCTCCCCTCATAGATGGGGTCTGCCCTCCCATAGCCCAGCAGGTTTGGGGCTAGGAGTATTGCTGGATTCAGACCTCCACCTAGATCGGCAGGTGGAGATGGTGGTTAAGGCTGCCTTCCGCCAGCTGTATCTGGTGCGGAGGCTGCGTCTGTATATTTCCAGACCTGACCTGGCCACCCTCATCCATGCCTTCATCACCTCGAGGTTAGACTACTGCAACACGCTCTACGTGGGGCTTCCCCTGAGGCTGGTTTGGAGGCTGCAGCTGGTGCAGAACGCAGCGGTTCATCTCCTGATGGGGACGAGCCGACAGGAACACATCACTCCTGTGCTCCGCGCGCTGCACTGGCTGCCTATAGAGTACCGAGCAGATTCAAGGTGGTGGTCTTGACCTATAAAGTCCTACACGGTCTTGGTTCTTCATACCTCAGGGACCGCCTCACCTTCCGCGCCCCTGACAGACCCCTTCGGTCTGCCAGGGGCACCTTATTGGAGGTCCCCCGTGTAAAACAGGGCCACAATGGAGAGGGCATTCTCAGTGGCCGGGCCGTGATTATGAAACTCCCTCCCAGAGGAAGCCCATCTGGCCCCAAGTCTGTTGGCCTTCTGCCGGGCTTGTAAAACCTGGCTGTTCTCCCAGGCCTTTGGAGGAGGGGAGGGAGGTTTGGGATAAAAGTTTTGGGGGTGGTTGTTTTTAGGTGGATTTTTAGATGTTTTTAAATTTCCTTGTTTTACTGTTTTATTGTTATTCGATTTACTGTTGTTTTATGTTGTATGCCTGTTATTTATTTATTTATTAAATAAATAAATAAATAACAGGAAAGTGAGAAACTAGACTCAGAAGGAAGTTGTGAAGATGGTCCTGGATCGAATCAAACCAAAGAACCACTGGCCAGCGTTTTTTATTTTGAGGGAGGGCTTCAAGTTGGAATCTATCTAACCTAGCCTATTTACAATGTGTGACCATCTCCCTCTATTCTGTTCTCATCACCACTATACTGGGACACCTTCCTGCGATACATTAATCAATGTGAGTAGCATTTCTTTTAAAATGGCCCTCTGCTTTTCTCTATAGCTGAAACAAATAATTTGACTGAATTCATTCTATTCAAATTGTTTCCGACAAAATTGGTTAAGTGCTATAGTATTTGCTTTCTATCTGTTTCCTGGAAGAAATGTTTCTTTTGAATATTTCATCCCAGCTATTTTAGTCATTTCAGTATTTTGTTTATTTTCATTTTGGTATTTCAGTAGTGTGTTTTACTTTGGGACTTCAGTTTTTTGTTTCTTCATTTCTGTCCTATTTAGTGCTATTGTGCACCAAACTGTTGTCAAATTGTGTTGAAATACTGAAATAAGGAGACCGAAATATTGAAGTGACCAAAATAACCTAGATGAAATATATGAATAAAAGTATCTGCAAGTTTTGGCCCTTTTTACACGGGCTGCAACTGGGTGAGGGTGTACTGTGATCCGTGGGTGGGAGGAGGGTTCTGATGGGTGTCAGGAGTGTGTCTTGAACCCCCAGCCCTGGAGGTTTTGGAGTGCTGCCTTAAGGGCTGGTGCCACTCTGGGCAGGGATAATGGCCAGGTTCGGATGCTTGGGTTCTTTTCCACCTCTCTGCCCCCTCCTGTGTGACCACGCCTTTTCCCAGCTGTGCCTTGTCTCCCTGACTTTGGCTCCCGGCTTCCTGATTGGGCACAGGTTGATATATAGCCTGTGGTGCGGCCCCAGGAAGCTGTGGGAGCAACTGCTCTTACCCCTTGTGTGTGAATCTCTGTGTGATGTCTTGTGCATCCCCTTTCCCGCCTTTTGTCAGTGAGTCTTCCTTTCTTATGGTGTTGGTCGTCTGATTAGTCTTGTCCTCCCTGTTGTGTTCTCTGTGTCTCCCCCATTGCTGTGTTCCCTGTGACTCTGTGTTCCCCACATTGCTCTGTGTTTCCCCGGAGCCCTGTTCTCCCCCCCATCACTCTGTGTTTCCCTGGAGCCCTGTTTCCCCACCCCATTGCTCTGTGTTTCTCTGCCCCCCCCTCCCCCCATTGCTCAGTCCTGGTTGCCTTCCCCATGGTCTTGTGTTTCCCATCACCGGTGTTCCTCTTAGTGTTGTTGGGTCTTGCTCTCCCTTAGCTGTGTCTTGCCTTGCCTCACGTCTCTATAGTGGGTGTTCCCTCCTTTCCCAGCTTTTCCCCTCATGTTGTCTGTAACTTGTTTCTCCCTATCTTCTCTGTGGATCTTTGAACCTCTCCGTCCCCTCCCCTTGGGACCCTTTTCTTTCTCTTTTCTGTAGCCTCAATGATGAGCCGTGCACTCTGAGGCCGGGTTCCCTGGCTGGTAAGATGAGAACTGTCTCGAAATACCCAAGAGACTGGCTGAGAGGTTTTTCCTTCTTGATAACCTTTCTTATCTGGGTTCCCTGGGCCCTTCCTCCTGCTGTTCTCCAGTCCTAGGTCACCTCCTCCCTATTTCCCTACTAGTGTAGGTTCCTCCTCCCCTGACAGATTGCTCCCACCATAAACTGGCCTTGTGTCGGGAACTTCTGACTAGTGAGTTGGGGCACCCCAGAGGTGCTTCCCCCACTCTACCAATGGAGCCTCCTGCTTCCTGGGAATGGGCTTCCTACCAGGTGGTGGAGTTATATATGAACCAGGGACCAGGAGAATGTGACCCTTCTCCAATGATGTGGGAGGCCCATTGCAAGGTGCAGGTCTACTTGGCACAAGGGACGGGTGCTTCTGCAGCAGCAACTTTGGCTACATCCCTAAAGAGCAAGGGGAAAAACACTGCGAGGAGATCGTGACCCCTGCCCCCGAAGCCACAAGATCCCTGGGCAGGGACTAAAGGACAGAGGTCAGCCTCCGAGGAGGATGAGGAGTGGGAAAAGTGGAACGAAGTGACTGCCGGATCATCGGATGGGGAAGAACTATATGTGACTGAGTCAGAGAACGTAGCCTTGAGGGCTGGGAGTAAAATCGGGGAGACGGAGACCATGCAGGAGAGGATATTCACTTCCTCCAAGGTTTTCTCCAGCTCAGAGGCTCAGGTGTTACCTCCTTCTCATAAAGATATCCAACCACAGCCAAGAGCCCCTCCTGTGATGGTCATAGGGACCACTCTGCAGGGCTCTGAGTGGAAGGTCAGTACCTCAAGATCTCCAGTCTTACACCTCGGCGGGTTGGCCACCGCTAGAGGGTCCTCATCCAGAATGGTTTCCACAGTCCGCATGGCAGTGTGTCACCCCCTGCAACGGGACCCGGCTATGGCTCCAAGGCATCTACCAGTATCCCAACACCTCAGCCCGAGAAGCCTTGTTCCACCTTGGGATCCCAGGTGACTTGGCAACATCCACCATAATAATCAGGTCCCTTCATGGTCCTCACCACTCCCAGAATGGAAGGTCTTCCCTGCCAAACCGAAGATAACAGAATGGACACCAAGAGGTCCTTTAGGAACAACCGTTGTCCCCGCGATGAGTCCCGAACTAAATTTGGCCGCCCTACCGGCGGCCCCCGAGACTGCTGCCCCAGCCCCTGCCGGCGGCCCCCGAGACTGCTGCCCCGGCCCCTGCTGGTGGCCCCCGAGACTAGATTTTTCTTACCACCCCCTTTTTGTCCTACCTGTCACTGTTTGTGTTCATTATTTCGGCCTATGGTGGGTAATCCTCCCACTTATTCAATAGGGTACCCTTTTTACCTGGCCCCTTCTGCCTTACTGCCCTGGTCCCTTGCTTTCCCTCTTTTGTCACTGGCCCAAAATGCACTTTCCTGTGGCCAAATAGCCACATTCTTTATTCAGGCCTTACTATTTCCCCTTCAGGTGCCAACCTGGACCTCCTAATCCTACCGTATAGTGGTATGTCTGTTTGTTGGCTCTGCCCTTTCTATATTCCTTGCTGTTCTACAACTTGTGCTGCTTGGGGGGGTCCTGGGGTATTGGGAGGGGGGGACTCAGAGGGGGGATACTGTCAGGACTGGGTCTTGAACCCCCAGCCCTGGAGGGTTTGGAGTGCTGCCTTAAGGGCTGGTGCCACTCTGGGCGGGGATAATGGTCAGGTTCGGATGCTTGGGTTCTTTTCCACCTCTCCGCCCCCTCCTGTGTGACCACGCCTTTTCCCAGCTGTGCCTTGTCTCCCTGACTTTGGCTCCTGGCTTCCTGATTGGGCACAGGTTGATATATAGCCTGTGGTGCAGCCACAGGAAGCTGTGGGAGCAACTGTTCTTACCCCTTGTGTGTGAATCCCTGTGTGTTGTGCATCCCCTTCCCCCCCTTTTGTCAGTGAGTCTTCCTTTCTTATGGTGTTGGTCGTTTGGATGTCTGGTTAGTCTTGTCCTCCCTGTTGTGTTCTCTGTGTTTCCTCCCATTGCTCTGTTCCCTGTGACTCTGTGTTTCCCCCATCGCTCTGCACTTCCCTGGAGCCCTGTTTCCCCCCCCCCATCGCTCTGTGCTTCCCCATAGCTCTGCCCTGGTTGCCTTCTGCGTGGTCTTGCGTTTCCTGTCACCGTTGTTCCTCTTAGTGTTGTTGGGTCTTGCTCTCCCTTAGCTGTGTCTTGCCTTGCCTCACCTCTCTATAGTGGGTGTTCCCTGCTTTTCCCCTTGTGTTGGCCTTAACTTGTTTCTCCCTATCTTTTCTGTGGATCTTGGAACCTCTCCATCCCCTCCCCCTTGGGACCCTTTTCTTTCTCCTTTCTGTAGCCTCAATGATGAGCCATGCACTCTGAGGCCAGGTTCCCCGGCTGGTAAGACGAGAACTGTCTCGAAACACCCAAGAGACTGGCGGAGAGGTTTTTCCTTCTTGATAACCTTTCTTATCTGGGTTCCCTGGGCCCTTCCTCCCGCTGTTCTCCAGTCCTAGGTCACCTCCTCCCTATTTCCCTACTAGTGTAGGTTCCTCCTCCCCTGACAATGGGGCACACATCCATCCCCACACATACGCACGCATGGCGGCACCTCCATTGTTTCCAGTGCCTCCATGCACACCCACCCCAATGGGATTTACATAGGTGGCACCTATGCATAAGCATCCAGGGTGTTCTAGCGTGGGTGCCACCCATGTAAAAAAAGCCATTGTTTTTGCAGTGAATATTCTTTTGGAATATTCAACAGAGTTTCTGGATAAGTGGATATTTGCATCTAAGGAACTGCATCATTGTTCAAGCTCTCATTTTTGGGACTACAAAGGAAGGATGTTAGTGAGTTTGGGGGGGGGGGGAGAGTGCATGGAAGTGGGTTATGTGCCCTCCATCACAGACCTTTCAGGCCATCCAAACTGAAGTACACTAAGAGTCTGGGGAGGCAGATTTCTAGCTTGAACTGCACAAACGATCCTGAGGCATTTTCTGCCGATAGCAGCAGTTTCCAATGACATGGCGTTCACCGTCCGCTCCCACCGTGCAGCGACTTGTTCCCCGATTACGTCATCCTGCATAAAAGGGGATTATTCAGACCTCAGTTTCAGCTAAAACAATACTGCAAATTAGCTAAACGTGTGCTTCACTCGCCTTCCCCACCTCCCTCTTGTGAGGAGCCAGAGCTGCCAGGTTCAGAGGAAGAGGGCAGGTTGAAATTAGAGCCGCTCCGAGGTTCAGAGGATTAAGTCACTGAATCCGATTTTGTGGAGTTTAGAAAAACACCCGTTTCCTATGGAAAAAGAAATCCTTTGAAAACAAGGCCTTCCACCAGAGGCAATTCTAGCAATTGGAAGACCCCTATAGCGCCAGGGCCCCGAGCAACCCAAGACCTCTGTATCTTCTCATAGAGCAGCCCTATAGAAGCCCTGTGCCTGCTCTACAGCTCGTGTCCCCAGGATTCCTAGATCCCTTTCCCCTCCGTGCAGCAGACCCATTCTCCGTGCACCATAGCATCCTTCAACCTGTTCTGCACCCCCACTGCCTCCCATCCCAAACTCCTCCACCTCCTCATTCAGCAAACTTAGAGGCCTCACATCTGAAGACCCACTTTCCATCTGGCAGTCACATCACAAGATCTCTATTCAGCAGACTCACTGCCCCGCACTGTGCAGCCCCTCCACCTTCTAGAAGACCCACCACCTCCCCTCAACCAAGACCCTAGGTGTCTTCACTCTCCCCAATCCTAACGTATCCCCTCCCCTGCACAAAACATGCCGGAACTAGAACAATCATTAAATATTTTTGTTCTCTTCAGTCACTTAGGGGAAGGGTTGGGGGAAGGGAAAGGGGAAGGGGGGCAAAGGGGGTTTAATAGGTTCCACTGACAGCACAGTGTCCACATTGGGAGAAGATTAATGACGAAAATTAATCGCATGACCTTTCTTTCGAGGAGCTGGAGGTGAGGCGAGCCATTAAAGCCTCTTATGTTGTAATTAACGTTTGAGGGGAGAAAAGACTGGCTTCAGAATGAATGTGATCATTTAATTAGGGTTATGCGTCAGTGCCACAACAGGTTCAGAGAAGTCATAATTTAACTATAGCTTTAAATTACACAGTCAGAATGCGGATGGCAGGGTTTAATGGCAAAAGAGCCCTGCCACTGCAGAGTAGAGAAAACAATTAAATAAACACCTCAGACGGGAGAGAGACGGAGTGGCAGAGAAAAGAGTCTGGGCAGGGAAATCCGAAATAGAATGTGGGCTTATTTCAAACAACAACAACAGCAAAAAGGGCTGCAGGGGGAAATCCTATAAAATCAGAGTAGGTCAAATAATCCTCAGGCCCAGTTCATCCAGACATCCTGTCAGCCTGAAGTGTTCACACTGACATGGGCATAAATCAGGAGGGAGCCCCTTGGTCCTGACTCCCCTTGCGCCGACATTGGTGTAAATCAGCAAGCAACGACTCTACTGATAACCTTCCAGCTCACACCAGTGTAAATTAGGAGCAACTCTACTCACACATTGGTACAGACCAGGAGTAACTCAATTTTTACTGCTCCTCACATTGATGTAAACCAGGCATAACTCCATATATACTGCTCTCACACTGGGTGTTTTCAGGCGGACAGGGAGCAGGCCGGAGCAGGCGCGTGAGTGACCCACACTGTAGCTGCACACACCCACAGGTTTGCCTGCCTTCAGAAAGACAGCCCAGCTCATGGGTGAACAAAGCAGGCAGGCAGCAAACACACCTTCCTCCTGACCACACAGACAGGCTAGACAATTGCACACTCCAGCCCTTTGGCTTGCTCTGCTAACCATGGCAATGGGATGAGGTACCAGCAGCCACTCTGGCCATTTGGTCCGCCAGCATCTATGATCTGGGTGGGACCATAGATAAGAGTTCTGTGTTTGCTTTTGCTGCCCTCAGCAAGGTGTGCTCTGGGATCTTCCAGAGCACTGCCTATGAGGCTGCCCTGAAGCAGCTGCAGCCTGCTCTGCTTTGCACATCTGGTGGTCACTTTTCAAACGGACAGGTCAAACTGGGGGTGAAGTGGGCTAGTGCAGGCAAAGGTGGAGCTGCTGTTCATCTATTTACACCCATTGGTGTAAACCAGGAGTCGTGCCATTTATATTACTCTCACTCACACTGGTGTAAATAATGAGTTACTCCATTTATATTATTCTCACATTGGTATAAATAAGGAGTGAGTCCGTTTGTACAGTCATCACATTGGTGCAGACCAGCAGTAGCTCCTTTTATACTACTCTCATATTTGGTGTAAAGCAGTAGTAACTGGAGACGGGGTGTGCTTGGAGATTGGGAATTCCCTAGTGTGAGAGAAGTGAGAGGGATGGGAAGAGGTGTGGGGTTTTGGTGCTTGGGAATGGATTAAGGATTAGGAGTGAACATGGGGAGGGGTTGGGTTTATTTTATATGTATTTTATGTAATAATGCTGTTTTGTAAATTATGGTAAGCCCCCCCCCCATAGCCATTGGAAATAAATAAATAAATAAATAAATAATAATAATAATAATAATAATTAATAAAAAACAACTCCCATTTCTAATATCATCACCCACACTAATATAAAGCAGGAGTCACTCCATTTTACTACTCACACTGGAACTGGGAGTGAGGTAGTCTGCGTATTTATATGTAACCGTTGCTATGTAGTGGTAGGAAACTGATGTCCCATGACTCTTCAGCAGCCAACTCACTGAACACAGCCAGTTATGTAGCCACTATTTACAAATGTAACAGGAAACTTAAACAAATAGTTAGGGTTACATTTGGTAGCACTCAGTGAGGGGGTTATTTGCACTCTCCTTCTCATTGTTGTCCATCTGTTGGTTGGTTGATGTAACTGCTCTTTCTATAACTGTTCACAACCCGGCCCAATGTGAATTTTAAAATTTGCCCCCTCCCCTCCACCTGCAGGAAGGTAATGCCTTTATGCTGGGAGAACCCAGTTCTAGTCAGTCATTGAATTCACTCTACATTGTTTTCTCAGGCAATGTTTTGCATGAGTCCTTTGATACCGTGATAGGGTTTTGTTGAGAAAAATGTAGCTCCTACAAACTCCAACACCAGAATGCAAATAAATCCAGAATCCAGATGTATCCATTTTTAAAAACAAAATCATGATTTTTACACCAACCTATGCCTTTTGGGATTTGGGCTCTGTGGTATTTCTCTGAACTATGCATTCTCAGTATGGTATGAATAACATGTGTTTGCAAAATGTTTGCAAAAGTGTTTGCAAAATGACATGAGAGCAGAGGTGGAACTGCTGTGTATGCAGATAATTCTGCATGATTGTTCATTGGCATGTGGTCAATTGAAAGGTTTCAGTTCACTTTCTATATAATCCTAGAAGTTGTATGAGAGCTTTTTATTTTTAGAAAACAATTTTTAAAAAACCCAAGATATACATAGATATAGCAAATGTACCCGTGACACATGCACAAATCTTTTTAAAACACCTCTCTTCAGGCAATGAAATAGAAGGTCTTTCCACCCTGTTAGTGCCATACATTTAGAAGCAGCAAGAGATACTGACTGAAAGGGCTTGATCCTGCTCTTAGTAAAATCAATAACAAAACCCTACATTGATTCAGTGACCCAGGATGAGGCCCTAAAGTCAAAATAGATTTACTCAGATGCTAAAACCACATACATAGGGCAATTCTAAAGCAGAAAGAACTCTGTTTAGTTTGATTTCCATTCATCAAACATGTAACAGCTAGCCATTTTAATACAGTTTGGTATATATTGTGGATGAGATGTGAAATGTATATATAATGCCAAAGGGCTCTGTTTGATGCAGTGGTAAAGATCAAAATTAAAATCATCAGCATGTGGTGGCATCACAAAACCCATTCACTTCCATGGGGCTTACGCCGGCTGAGCACTTTTGAGGAACTGACTCCTAGAAATCAGCCACATTGTGCTGACTATAAAATGTTAAAAGAGAAACACTGTCAGTTAAATATTACATACCCAGTTCTGAACATTCTTCAAGTGGTGTAAATCTGGAGTAACTGAGGTCAGAATCTAGCTCTTTATTTTAAAAAATGTCCTTCCTGGTGTTACTAATAATAGCCACCAAGATTATTAAAAGCAAATGAATTATAAAGCTCTCCTTTACTTTTGACTGCTGTTTTTCATTTCAGTTTCACTTGGGCTGTGGACAATGAATACAGATGAGTAAAATTCACTTTCGTTTCTCCTCAGTTTCACTATCCAGTTCTCCTGCCTCAGCACAGCTTGGGCTTGCAGACTGTTCACCAAGAACAGCTACACTGGGTGTTTTTAGATGGATATGGGAGCAACCCACTCCCAGAGCTCTTCCAGGGGTGCACCCCCAGATCCTCCCTCTCCCAGCCCCACCTGGGTCTGCTTTAGACTGACCTAGCAGGTTCCCTTGGCCGTAGTCCACCCGTGCAGTGCGAGCCCCCATTTAATTAATTAATTTGTTTGTTTCTTTATTTAGTTATACAGATACTTCATTTTCAACAGACCCAGGCCCGGCTGTCTCGGTGCTTTGGCAGCTGTGGGGGACTGGATGAGGGCAAGCCACCTGAAATTAAATCCTGACAAGACGGAGGTGATGGTAGTGGGTAAGTCAGTGGAACTGACAGCTCCCATGGTTGATGGGATCTGTCCTCCACTGACTTCCCAAGTATGGAACCTGGGGGTGCTCCTCGATGTTCAGCTCCGCCTGGATCTCCAGGTGGAGGCTGTGGCGAGAAGTGCCTTCCACCAGTTACATCTGGTTTGGTGGCTTCGGTCGTTGGTTTTGGTTCCTGACCTGGCCACGATCATCCATGCTTTTATCACCTCTCAACTAGACTACTGTAACGCGCTCTATGTGGGGCTACCTATGGTGACAGCTCGGAAGCTGCAGCTGATGCAGAGTGTGATGGCCCAGGTCTTAGTGGGACTGGGCCACCGGGAGCACATTACACCAGTGCTCCGGTCTCTGCACTGGTTGCCAATAGTCATCCGGGCTCAATTCAAAGTGTTGGTTTTGACCTATAAAACCTTATACGGACTGGGCCCTGTCTACCTGCGAGATCGTCTCACGCCCCAGGTCCTAGACTGGCCCCTGCGGTCATCCGGGGGCACCACACTGGAGGTGCCCCAAGTTTTTTGGGGGGCCACGCAGAATAAGGCATTCTCGGTAGCCACACCACGCCTTTGGAACTCTCTCCCGTTGGGGGCCCGTCTGGCCCCGGACCTCCCAGCTTTTTGAAGGAGTTGTAGGAATTGGCTGTTCCGTCAGGGATTTGACAAAGGAGAGGGGTGAAGGGTTGGGTAGGGGGTGAGGGAGGGGGTTGGTTTTTATTTTTTATTGATATTTTATTATGTTTTATGATATTTTATTGTGTTCATCTTTTATGTTAGCTGCCCCAGGTTGCCTGTGGCAAGAGGGGCGGGGTATAATTTTTTTAACTAAATAAAATAAATAAATCAATAAATACAAAGGGAAGATTAGAGACAGACTGATAGCTGGCAAGGGAGTTAATGTCAAGAGATGGCTTCTTGAGCAGGGGGCGTACCACAGCCTCCTTCAACCTCCCCAACATTCTGCCCTCTCGAAAGGAGGCATTGACCACCCACAACAGCAATGGCCCTAGCATCTCCCAGCTGACCTTAACCAGCCAGGATGGGCAGGGATCCAGTTCACAAGATGTGGCTCTCACAGTCCCCAGGACCCCCTCCACATCAGTGCGCGACTGCGACACCATCTAGAACTGATCCCACAAAAATGGACATGACAGCCTCTGGTTCTCCAACTGCAATAAACATGTTGTCGAAGTCATGGTGAATGCGAGCAATTTTATCCACAAACATTTTATCCACAAAATAATCAATAACTAAGCCACAGCGAACGCTGGAAGACTCCAGCTCCAGGCAGAGAGAGGCTGGACTGACCAACCCCTTCACCACCTGGAAAAGTTCAGCTGGATGAGATGTCACGGACGCTATGAGGGCAGCAAAGAACCTCTTCTTTGCTTGTGGGTTGGCAACAGTGGGTGTAAATAGATGGTCCAATGGCATCAGTGCCAGCCTGCTTCACCCCTGAGATGGCTGGTCCATCTGAAGGTGGCCCTTAGTTGTTGTCAGGCCCTGGGGCCTGAGGAGATGGGGAGCCCGATTATCGTGGGTTAAGGGGAGCAGCGCATGCCGTACGGCCGTCCCCGCAGCCCCCGCAAATAGCGCACCGCCCCCAAGCTCCGCACCAGCCGACGAACCCGGAGCCACGCCCCCAGCAACACCCCTTGCGCTGCACGCACCACACTCCCCGGCAAGGGACGCGACGTGCAGAGCCACACCCCCTGACAACGGACACACGCAGGAACCGCCCCCGCAAGCGCCGTTGCGGCGCTCAGCACGTTTGCAGCGGCACGCCCCGGCCCCGCCTATATAGGGGGAAAACGCCGGGCCTACCCTGCTGGTGATCAGAGCCTTGCCTTTGTGATACCAGCCCTGTGCGAGGAGTATCGAGTGTGAAGCCTAGAGTTCGAGTGCGAGTACCTTCAGTGTGGCAGAGTGTGGCAATGAGTGTGCGAGTGAGAGAGAGAGAGAGAGAGAGAGAGAGAGAGTGAGAGACAGCGGCGTGTGAGAGTAAGTAGCCCCGTGCGGACGCAAGTGCGTAGTTCCCGTCATTCCCTTCCCCTGCACCGGGTGTCCTGTAAGTACTAGCGTGCAAGGAGTCCTGTAACCCTACCCTGTGGTTTCCCCCCTGGGGGGGAACCCCCACCCCGGTGACATCACCCCCAAAACACTCCCCTGGGCCCAGGGAACCGTGTGCGTGGTGCCCGCGAACGAGGGGCCTTCCCTGGCCAGGAAGCGGTGTGGCCTGAGTCCCTGTGATGAGCTTGGCAGGGAGTGACTGAGTGCCTCCATACTGCCGCATAAGACCCTGAGGGAACCTTTTTCAGGCCCACGGCTCCCTTCCCAGAACTGGGTCCTATCCCGGCCCCAGTGCCCATCCTCCTTTCCCTGCCCCCCATCTGGGGTTTGGAGGCTGCCCTCCGCCAAGCCCCACAGTTGTGGAAGTGGAACAGGGTGAGCCTGCTCCAGGGCAGCCCCACTTGTGGGACTCCAGAACATCACGGAGTGCTGCTAGCAGACCAGGTCAGTCAAACTAGGGGCACCAGTCCGGAGTGGAGTTATCTGCCTGCTCGGTGGACACATGCTGGAGCTCCAATCCCAGCCAGCTGTTGCCCTGGCAACACCATAAAGTTGCAGGCACCAGCCTAGAGCACTGGAAAATCAGCCCACAACTCTATGGTGTGTACACAGAGGGATCATTACCTCCTACGGGCCTGTCTCCTGGCACATGTCAGCCTCCGGAAAGGTGCAGTACCATTTCGGATGGTCCACACCCAGAGACTTGTGGAACCAAAAAGGTTCTGGAATGCTCTGGGAGAGATAAGAACATAAGTAGTGCCATACTGAGTCAGACCAATGGTCCATCAAGCCCAGCATCCTGTCCTCCGACAGTGGCCAATCTCGATCGCATGGGAGAGGAACCAGCAGTCACAAGGGGCAATCCATTCCCCGTTGTTCTCTCCCAGCTCCCGGCAGTAAGAAGTTCATCCTGTAAGCTACTTGGTTAATAGCCATTAATGGACCTACTCTCCAAGAACTTATCCAGTCCCTTTTTAAACCCAGGTATACTACTGGCCTTGACAACATCCTCTGGCAACAAATTCCATAAATTAATTATGTGTTGAGTGAAAAAGTACTTCCTTTTATTTGTTTTAAATCTGCCGGCAGCTAGTTTCATGAAGCACCCCCTAGTTCTAGTACTATTTGAGAGGGTAAATAACCGTTCCCTATCTACTCGTTCCACACCTCTCAAGATTTTATAATCCTCTATGTCTCCTCTCAGTCTTCTCTTCTCTAAGCTGAAGAGACCCAGCTTGTCAAGCCTCTCTTTGTGTGGAAACTGTTCCATACCCTTTATCATTCTTGTTGTCCTTCTCTGTACCTTTACTAGTTCCGCTATGTCTTTTTTGAGGTGGGGCGATCAGAACTGCACACAATATTCCAGGTGCGGTCGCACCATTGATTTGTGTAGAGGCATTATGACATCCCTCCAATCTCGATGGTCGACCTCTCTATGACCTTGTGGCCCTCTGGAACACCTTGTTGGCCGAGACCATCGATCGGTTGACTCCCAGGTGTGCTTCAAGGAGGCCATAGTGAGACCGCTCCTTAAGAAACCATCTCTTGATGTTGACACCCTTGCCAGCTATCGGTCGGTCTCTAACCTTCCTTTTTTAGGGAAGGTTATTGAATGGGTGGTGGCTTGGCACATCTGGATCAGATTGGTTTTCTGGATCCCTCGCAGTCTGGCTTTCATCTGGGTTATTATTATTATATTATTATAAGCACTTGCATAGCACCAGCTGTGTACCCGGCGCTTTACAGAACAATGAGACGATCTCACAAGTAGACAGGGCCCAGACCATGTAAGGCTTTATAGGTCAAAAACAACACTTTGAATCGAGCCCGGAAGACTATTGGCAACCAGTGCAGAAACCGGAGCACTGGTGTAATGTGCTCCCGGCAGCCCAGTCCCACTAATTTATTTATTTTTATTTATTTAATCAAATTTATATCCCGCTCCTCCTGTAACAGCTTGGGGCGGCTAACAATCTCAAAATAAAAATACAATTATAAGACATTTTAAAATACTAAGAGCCGGGCCACCACATTCTGCACCAGCTGCAGCTTCCGAGATGTCACCAGAGGTAGCCCCACATAGAGCGCGTTACAGTAGTCTAGTTGAGAGGTGATAAAAGCATGGATGATCGTGGCCAGGTCAGGAACCAAAACCAACGACCGAAACTGCCGCACCAGTTGTAACTGGTGGAAGGCACTCCTCACCACAACCTCCACCTGGAGATCCAGGCGGAGCTATGTGTCGAGGAGCACCCCCAGGTTCCGTACCTGGGAAGTCAGTGGAGGACAGATCCCATCAACCATGGGAGCTGTCCGTTCCACCGACTTACCCACTACAATCACCTCCGTCTTGTCAAGTTAGGTCAGGGTCATTTGAGGGACCGCAACACCACCTCCGACACAACCTCTGCCAGAGCATGCAGGGAGGCCGCCATACTGGTAGGTGCACGGTATACCAGCAGCACTCCCAAACTGTCCCCCGCCAAATCGAACACAAGATGGAGACCTTCAATGCCCACTATGGATCACACTGATACCTCCTCACAGACCAACCCTCTTTAAAAATCATAGCTACACCACACACACCCCGGTCCCTCTAACCACGGCTGGTGCTGCACGAGATACCCGGCTGGAACAAGATCAGCCAAAATAGGCCCCAATTCACTGGGAAGGTTATTGAACGGGTGGTGGCCCAACAGCTCCAGGGGCACCTGGACGGCATCAGTTTTTTAGATCCTTCACAGTCTGGCTTTCGCCCGGGTTATGGCACTGAGACTGCACTGGTGGCCCTGATCGACGACCTTCACCAGGAGTTGGATCAGGGTCAATCCACTTTACTGATTTTAAATTCAACTTATTTATTTTGAACTTATTTTTAAATTTTTAACTTATTTTATTTTACTGATTCTATTAGATCTATCAGTGACTTTTGACACAGTTGACCACGAGATGCTGGTGACTCGCTTGTGGGACCAAGCAGGGGTGGGCGGCACCATTCTTGAATGGTTCTGCTCTTTCCTATCTGGAAGAAACCAGCGTGTGGTGCTGGGGGAGCATTCATCATCCTCCCGGGGTCTCATGTGCGAGGTCCCGCAAGGTTCCATTCTGTTCCCTTTCCTGTTCGATGTGTATATGCAGCTTCTGGGTTAGGTCGTGAGAGGGTTCGACATATGGTACCATCAGTACACCGATGACACTCAGTTATATTTCTCTTTTTCATTCGACCCAGACCCAGCAGTCTCAGTGCTTACTCAGTGCTTGGCAGCTGTGCGGGACTGGATGAGGGCTAATCGACTGAAGCTGAATCCCGACAAGACAGAAGTGATGCTGGTGGGTAAAGGGGCGGGGGAGTTGGTGGCCCCTGTCATTGATGGGTTCCATCCCTCCCTGGTCCCGCAGGTTTGAAGTCTGGGAGTGCTCCTCGATTCCCAGCTCTGCCTGGAGGCCCAGGTGGTGGCCATGGTGAGGAGCACTTTTTGTCAATTACATCTGTAATGGTGACTTTGGCCGTACAACTCGAACTCAGTCCTGACCACCATCATCCATGCCTTTGTTACTTCAAGACTGGATGACTGCAATGTGCTCTATGTGGGTCTACCCTTTGTGGCGATTCAGAGACTGCAGCTGGTGTGGGCAGGTGGATGCCTGTTCGAAGGGCTCCCAAAGCTGGCCACAGGGTGGCCGTAGAATGGGGACTCCACAGATCGATAATGGGCTCTGACTGCCTCCCTTCCTTTGTGTTAACACTCCATGAGTGACACTCCCTGCCCCCAGATCATGAGATTTGCTTAAAAATCCTAAGACATTCTTTAAAAGCATCTATTTGGGAGATTTTAAAATGTGCTTTCTACTTTCTACTTCCAAAGTTTCAATACCCCTTTTTACATGGAAAGGGTTTGGTGGGGGGGATGGGTGTTTTTGCACGGTGGGTGGAGGTGGGTGGGTGTCCCTTTACACGGACACACACACATGTCCACCCACGGAGTCTCCTCTGGTTTTCCAGAGGGCTCCACGGGTGGAGGCGGGTGTTGTACGGTAGTGCACACGCGCCCCCACCCATCCCACTCGGACAAACACAGAGCGGACGCCCATCCCCCCCACCCACCGCCAGCCATTTACACGGATGCCCCTTCCCTCCACACACCCGCCCGAACACTGAGCGGTGGTGGGGCATCCGTCTAAAAACAGCCAAGGACAGGCTGTATTCATGAGGGATTTTTTGTTTTGTTTTGTTTTGTTTTGATTGGTTGGTTTTTGAGGATTTGTCCCACAAGCGCAATGGTTAAATGAAGTGCTCTTTTTTAAAAACGAAAGCTGAGATTTTCTGGATTGTAGATATCAGTCCTATCTATACATTTTTCTTTACATTTTTCTATACATTTTTCTTTTCTTATTCATTAATAAAAAAATTATGACTTAACTGAAATTAAACTGTATACATTCCTCATCACAGTATAAATATTGTTCAGTCATCATACCACACACGTGCAGCTTAATTTCAGTTGTCATAATTTTTTTTATTAATGAAAAAGAAAAATGTATAGATTGCTCAGATATTTAATAAAGTTGACATAAAATATACTCTCATGTTAACGTTTGAGTATGATTTGTAATGCTGCCTTAACAAGCTTCTTAAACCGAAGGTTTTTTGTCTAGGTAATATTTGTTTTGGTTGTTTTGGTTCTCTTGTTTGGTTGTTTGGATATTCAGGTATCCGGAGTGAATTAAATGAGAAACTGGATATCTGAAAAATATGTGAACTAATATTTATTTCAATTGCAAATGTTATTTGAATCTTCAGATTACTATCTGAAAAAGCAAATAATATCCACAAATACAAAATACATTATTTGTTTCTGCACAATTAAAAGTTTTAACCCTTCTCTGATTTTAAAAACCTTCTGTATTAATCTGCTAATGAGGCATGATATAGTCCAGTTACATCACTGTTGAAAAATATAAATATGATTATCTGAATATGGCTACAGTTTAACATAAACAAATTAAATTTTATTGTGTTTGGTACAGAAATGTACGTCCAATACAAACGTTTGTGGGGTTACTACAACCCCCACTCCCCAGTGTCCTGGACAGTACATTCATATGCAAACGCGATAACATCTAGCTGTTAAGTGTTAACATCCCATTGTTCTCTCCATTTGTAAGCAAACAAAGATAAAGTGAATGACAACTCACTGGCAGACAGCTTGACTGCATTTCAAGAACCTAAGCTATTAGGAGCTATCAGGAGCTTGTCTACATTTAATAGCCAGCTGCCATAGGAACTAATGGTGGGGTCAAAATGACCCCTTCAGCCTAATAGGATACTTTTTTTCAACACAACCTTGCAAGTAAAAAAACAGCATTGAAGCTTCACTCTGTGAAAGGGTTAACTGTTGTGTAAAGAATCTACAGATACACATTTGCTTTAAGTTGGTAACTGGAGTTTTCCACTTGGGGTATAATTGGGTATTTACCTGAGAAAGTTCTTTTAAAACACTGGGTTCTTTGAGTATCTCTGGAATTTACAGCGTAGTGATTCAACCAGAGGAGACATTACCCATTTTCCCACCCTAGGCAAAATAGGAAATGTGCCCTCCCAGCCATACGTACCTTCCTCTGTCAATCTCAAGTTGGTGGCTTGCATTGCAAGCAGGAGAGGGTGCACGCCTCATGCCTACTTAACATCTGATCTGTGGAGAAAAAGTAGTGCTTCATCCAGCTTGCAGTGTAAGCTCTGAGACCCTTTTCACACAGACACTCTAACGCTGATAAAAAGGGTGTTACATTTTATTATACATGTTGCACGGCACACACAGAGCATGCCTGCAGCCCTGTAACATGTATAATAAAATGTAACACCCATTTTATCAGTGTTAGAGTGTCTGTGTAAAAAGGGTTGGAGGGTTGCACTGTAGGTGGGCGGGGGGTGGGAGGGGATTCCTTGTTCCCCATTGACCAAAGAGGAAGCAGCACCCAGTACAAATTTTAAGCAGCACCCAGTGCAGTCAATTTTAAGAGTGTTGCAAAATGATGCCCCTGAGTTGGGAGCTTGTACAGTAGTTGGGGAGGGAGCTCACCTGGTTCATTTTGTCACCTTCTTAAATTTGCTGCCTTAGGCTTCTCCACCTACCCTTATAACGAGGCCTGGATTAAACTCTCATTTATGTTACTTTGCCTCATTGATTTCAACAGGTTTATTTCTGATTACACCTGTGTATGTAACAAGATAGTAAAACCCCTTATCTTTTCTATGAGTGGAAGTTTTTCTACTTCCTTCAATGGAAGCAGAAACCCTCAAATGTCTATTACTCTTATAGTTACAATAGCACAGAGATATTTGGAGGATGTGGAGGCACTTAATAATATTATTAATATTAATTAATAATAATAATAATACTGATTTTATATAGTATCTCCTCCCTGTCAGATGGCAATATAACAACCTAAAACTGATTTTAAATCTCTTTTAAAACAATTTTAAAAGGGAAGGTAAAGAGGGAGGATAAAATACTTTACAGGGAAACAACAGTGGATCCTCTAAAAGCATCTGAGGAATAAAAAAGACTTCAGGCACTGTTTGAAGGTGAGGCAGGAGGAACTGAGATGGAAATCTGGAGGGAAGGAGTTCCACACTGAGGGGCCCACTCCAGAAAAAGCACCGTCGCTAGCCAATTTAAGGCACGATGGTGAGATCCCCAAACAGCGGGTGGTTTTTCTGAGTGCAACTAGCCATCATGGTGGCTTTCCAGGAGCAGGTCTTGAATGCAGTGAGAGCCTGGACCATTTGGGGCCCTAAAAACCAGCAGCGCAATCTTAAACTCAATCCACCGTTCTACAGGCAGCCAATGTAGAGAACGCAGTCATCCCAGCTGCCTAAACCACCGTTTTCTCTGTGTTGTATGTGTGGGTGAAAACAGGTGGCATGGTGGCTCTCTGACCCAGCCCAGGAAACTGCCGCTGACATGACAAACATGTGGCAGCCATCCTGCTCCCAGTGCCCCACGAGGGACAGCCATGGTGATCTCTGCCCCCAGGCGGGTATGGTGGGGCTGAACACATGTACTAGCCTGTATTGGCCCACATGTGCATCCTTTAATTCGGACTGTGTCCTCTGAGGTTTTCTGAGGACGCAGCCTTGGCTCGACCCCCGGGGTAGTCCCAGGATAACATCTGGAGGCATGTAAACAGACATGCCTGGTGCGTCAAAGCAGGCCACTGTCACATGTTTTTACCCAGAGTGTGTTTTCTCAAAGGAAATATGAAACAGAGACACAAAAGACACACAAAGACACATTAAACCCCAATCTGTGCTGGCCCAGGTCATTCGGCACCAGGCATTTCGGTGCCACAGAAGTAACAAGGCCACATTTTCAATAGGCACATTTTTTGCAAGATTTGCTCTAACATTGAGAGGGTGCCTTTAAATCATCCAGGTAAATAGCATTTCTCATTACAAATAATGGATTAATTTAACTGCAGGTTTGCAGCAGTAGCTGAAAAACACTCCTGGGCAAACAACTTCTGCCAGTTTGAGGCCAAACCGTGGTGTCTGGTCGCTGGGTTGGAGGTATGGGAGATGGTGGGCTGATGCCAATGATGCAAAGGCATTGGATGCAGCCAGAAGCACTATCAGAATGAGTCCCCATGTCGGAGGGAGAGCCAAGTTGAGGATTTAATTAGAGTTTAGAGATGGGTTTTTATGGTGTTTATCTCTGGCCCGTGGAGCTAGGGCCAGCCTTAGAATTTGCAGGGCCCAGGACGACGATAAAAAGCAGGGGTCCTGCTGGCCCCTCCCTCTTGGGGGCACCATACGTGAGGTCCAAAAGGTGGTTGTGTTTGGGGCCCCATTGGGAGGGAGTGGGGTCCCCACATCCTGCCCTAGTGAAGACAGAAGCCAAGCCACTACAGGGTCCCCCAGAAAGATCAGAGTCCAGGGCGGATGCCCCAGGTTGCCCTGTAGTAAGGCTAGCCCTGCATGGAGCTTTGAATGGATGAACTGCTTCTGCACCATCAACAGAGCCATCCGTAACCTCTCCTCAGCATTGCTCCATACTAGCATCCCTCGAATCTGATTGGCTGGCAGAGCCTACAGCCTCTTTCTTGCCAGGGCCTAATCAGGGCTGGGGAATCTCATGCATCAAGGCCAAATGTGATCCACCCCGAGTTTTTATTTGGCCCTTTCCAGTTCCTGAATCTGGGCCCTGAATCCAGTTCTTACCCCAAACACTGAAGAACTGAGCTCAGGGTAAAGAAGCAGAGATAAGGGGGCACACAAGGATAGGGGACAGAGCCATGACACAGATCCATGATCTGGACCCTCCTGCTCCTGAGCACATCCCTTAAGCACCCCTGCTACCAACTTCTATTTGGCCCTTGGAGCTTGTACTAATTTGAAAGTGGCCCCTGAGAGGAAAACGTTCCACCCTGACCTATAGAAGGAAGACGCAGGAAACAGGAAATACCTGTGCAATATGATGGCTACCTGGACTGTGCATTAGGATCCAATGCATGTCTCAGCCTTGCCTCCATCCTGCTCTGCCTGACACTATGACACTACAAACCTGGCCCTGGCTTTTGAATACTGATTCCTGGCTACTGATTCAGGTTGGGTTATCCGTCTCAGATTCTTTCTTCGACCTCAGCTTGGCTCCTTGACTGCTGACCCTTCGATTCTGATTCAGCTCTTGGACTCTGACCACCCCCCCTCCAGCTCTGACCCTTGCTCCTGGAAAGCTCCCAGGCTCACCCTCGATCTCTCAGAACAAGTCCCTGACAGTTTAACATTGCCTAGAGCAGTGATTTGCAAGGGGTGTGCATTAGTGTGCCCTGAGAGCAGTAAAAGTGTGCCTCAAAAACGATACTTTTTCTTTTCTTTGTATTTTAAACATTTATAATATATATTATTATAAATATCATTATAAATGTATTATGTATAATACATATTTATATTTATACCTATATATTTTATATTATATTATATAGAATTAGATAGATAGATAGATAGATAGATAGATAGAAGTGTGCCACCAGTTTTAATCCAGAAGAACAATGTGCCCCCGATATCAAAAGTTTGGGAAACATCGACTTAGGGTGAAAACAGACATGACGCTAACCACCCTTTAACCACCCTTGGTGGTCATTTATGCATGTTTCAGGGCTGCATAGGGCACCAATACAGCCCTGCAACATGCATAAATAACCACCAAGGGTGGTTAAAGTGTGGTTAGCATCATGTCTGTTTTCACCCTATGAGCTTTCTTCTGCTGTGGTTTCCACAGATCAGAAGCATCAAAGAAGTTATGTATGTGCCTAAATTTAAGCATGAGTTGATGTCCTTCTCTATTCATCACAGTTCTGTAGTTAAATTGAATGAGACAGTGGAAGAGACATGTTTAAAGCACCCCTCAGCACCCGTGCAGACTAGAGTAAGAAGCAAACACCACTAGCCAGAGCAACTGAACAGCTAGGTACTGGAATGCACTCAGGAATGGGAAGATTCAGCTGATGAGCTAGTGATCTCTTGTGGCAGGACAGGCTCTTGTATCCTTGGCAGTTCATAATGTCGGGGGGCGGGGGTGTCAGTTGTGGCGGTGCTGAACGCCATGGGGGAAGATTTCTGGGGTTTTGGGCTCGGCGGCAGCCCTCCCTCCCCGCTCTTGTTCAAGCCGCGGTGCCACTGTTAGACGCTATGGCACTGGATGCCCCGTCACAACGTCCGGTTGCCGAGGCAACCGCCTCCGGCGCTGACAGTGCAGAGCCCCAGCCCTCGACCTCATGGGACGTGAGGTCATGGGTGAACAGTGTGTGAAACTCCTCCCCCTTTTTTGGTTTCCCTTCCTTACCCCCTGTTGTATGAAAGTCCTGCCCCGCTTCCCCCTTGATCTGGGCCCTGCCCCCCTTTTCATCAAACACCCAACACCTATCCTTCCCCCTTGTAAGAGTGTGAGTGAGTGGAGCGACTGTGTGTGGTGTGAGGTCATACTCTCTGTTGCGAGCTCTGCGCCCTATAATGATAGAGGCCTGGTCTCCCTGTGACCCATAGGGCTACAATACTATCCTGACGGGCATTTTCCTCCTAAGAATTCCCTGCAGAGCGTGAGTTTGGAGTCTATGTGTGAGTGTGTGCAGTTCTCCTCTGTCCGCCTTTCCCCCGCCCCTGTGACAGCGTGGAAGCATAAGTGATCAAGGGTCGTGTAGCAGAAGAGGTGCATGGATACTGGGCTTGCACTACTGAGGTCATTGTTGAAGCAAGGCCAAAGGCAACAGGGCCGGATTAACCATTTGTAACATACACTGCTCAGTTAGGGTACGTTTGTGCACTTATTTATTTATTTAGGCAGGCATCATTGTCACACAATGCTTTCTTTTCCAGTTCACCATACATCAGCAACACAAGCCATTTTCCCCAGCTCCCAGCACCCTTCCAGCACCATCCCCTCTTGTCTGGGATTCAGGACCCTGGCTAGTTCACAGGCTGTCCTGCTTCACAGGGAGCTCCTGCCTCTTCAGTAGCTCCTTCCAGACTGCCTCTGTTCTGCAGCCATCCCGTTATATCCCTCACAGTGATGGGCAGGCTGGTCTTAAAGGGGCCACAGCTTGCATCATCACACCATTATGCTGATTCCGTGGCAGACACTCTCTCAGGGTCAGTCACCATGTGCATTTTTAGACCCCAGTGGGCCCGCTCACTGTGGTTGTGGGTGTTACCCCTGTCCCTTCCCACCCAATTCTAACACTGACCAGCTCCCCTCCTCGGGAGGCCTGGGTGGGGGATCCCCATATGGTTTAATCTGTCCCCCTAAGGCAAGACACAGAGCGATCAATTCCTCCAATAGCACTTACAGACTCCACTTAAAAGTGGAACTCCATTGTGCTGACTTGTGTATAAGGTTATCACAAGGTTACCACTAGCAATTAAACCAATATTTGTGCAAATATCATCCATCAAATTTGGCTGTTTTGAACCGAATTTGACGTGGTAGCTATTTGTCTCACTTTGCTCAGATATCAGCTTCAGATATTTCAACTCCATCTGTTCAGTTTATTTGTTTATATGATTTATTACGCATGAACCATAGAGATAAATAGCACCACAATGAAGTAACAAAATAATCCAAATATAAAGCTGTGCAAATACCGATTTTGTATGTGGATGTTATTCAGATATTCAGTTGGCTATCCAATAATATCCACCAATACAAAACTGTTTGTTTGTTCCACCACTAGTTGGCACTTTCTCCAAGACTTTGACTCAAAGGGGGTGGGGCTATGCCAGAAGGGGGTGGGGTAAATGTCCCTTTCTAACATGACGACTTGGGTCCCCTTTGGAGTGTTGTGACATCAGCATGCTCGCTAGGTGATGGGCCCACTTCAGAAAGGGGCAGGAGAGCCTCTTCTCGGCCCCACCCCTCAAAGCCATGATTTCTCTGGATTAGCCAGGTGCCTCTGGAGATTCTGGGGCTTCACACAGAGACACCAGGCTAAAACCCAGAAATGATGGGTCAGACTCAACGGGGTGGTAACCGTAGCTGTAGACAGCACATGTAGTGAGAAAATAGACTACCTGCCCAAAGGGAAATAAAGGCACAGAACAAAGGACCACACCAGGAGTTACATCACAGACAGAGGTACAATTAGGAACAGAATTTAGGCTTCCTGAGTCTCTATCTGATGATCCATCCACAAGACCATGCTGCAACTAGAATAGCATTATGGGGATAGCACTTAAGGCCTGTGATGGAGTGGGCACTGGGTTGTCTGTGCATCACTCTGACCACACCTCTTTCTGTGGCTATAACAGCAGTGTGCTTTGTCCTCAAGGCAGTCTGCAAGGAGCTAGGAGCCCAAAAGGAGCTTGGCCCAGGAGTTGGCCAGAGTGCTGGTCCTGGGAGGACAGCACTGCTGAATAAGAAACACCAGGAGTGTTTGGGGGGCTGGAATTTGCAGGAACTGATGGGGCATATCCACACAGTGCTACAAGGTCTCAAACCAGCAAAGCACCTGACTAGACCCCCAGTGAAATCAGTCAGACTACTTGAACGTAAGATAGCTGCCTTAGATGGATACAAGTAAGGGACAAGCACCTGGGGGTGGGGGGGAAGCCAGAGAATGCAGGTCAAAACCCTGAAGGGTAGTAACTGTAATAATCACCCTCTTGTTTGCTTTAAGCACTGTATTCAATTCATATAAAGTGGGATTACAGTGTTCATGGAAGCAAGCCCTAAATGACTTGGTCAGCAGCACATGGAGGAGTCTCTTGTGAAATAGGAAATTGACCCTAGGTCTCCTAAGTCCTAATGGCCTGACCACTGGACACCCTTTTCCTGAGCCACCTGTCACCTCCCCTGAGCTCCTTTACTTCTCTACCCTCCACGATTCACTCCACCAAGGCCAGCTTTATGGGGCCATATGCCTGTGAATGGAACCCTCGTCAATCTTTGCTGCTGACTGGCCCATAAAACCTGACGCCCTCAAAAAAAAAAGAGATGAAAATGACTTCTCTCCTTCACGGAGGTCTCGGGGCCTTAAAACTTAATAGTCTCTCAAATGCTGTAACGCAAGAGGAGACTTTTATGGACTCGACAAGGGATAATATTATTAAGGTGTGTTATTATTTTAATTCCAGTCTTTCACAAGTTAGAGGGGCAAGAAAATAAAACCCTTGTGTCTGCCACTTGGACGTCTCTGCCGTGAGTTCTAGTACTGACTGTTCTAGCCAAGCCCGGCCTCTCCAGGGTGACAGGATCATGTCATCATCGCTGAGCGATTCCGCCTCTTTCTAAAACAGATGTAAAGGGTCCTGGTGGGAGGTTCAGCCCCAGGCATGTTTGAAGCGTGACGGGCTCAGACGAGAAGGTTGGGTAAATAGCTTGGTGACTAATGACCAACAATTTAAAGCTTGCGACCGAGTCAATGGGGAGCAGATGGAGGGGGGGGGGGGATCTTTCCAGTGGCAGCAGGAGGAGCTGGTGGTGTATTGAGAAGGGAGAGCCCTGGGCTTGATTTTCAGAGGTACCGATCAAAGGACTTTGGTGGTGCTCTGAGCACACACATGCAGGGAGAAGGAGATATGCACTGAGAGCATCTAGCACACACAAGGAGAATTTAGATAGGTTTCACAGGTGGGTTTAGGGTCGATTTTATTATGAGTCTTGGGGTTTCTTTTCTTCCTTTAAAAAGGACAGAATATAAATTAAATATATAATAAACTCTTTTTTTCTCTTTCTTTTAAAAGGATAGGATATACATTTTCTTGTGGAGTAAAGCTTGATCATGCTGCTTGTATCCAAGCCTACAGTTTCTCATTGTTTTTCAAATCTTATGATTTTTAGAGCCCTGACTCATGATGCTTGAATATCCACTCTAGATACAGATAGGTCTGGCGTAACAAGATGTCTTCTCATTTAGGAGGGAATTGGGACTCTAGAATTCTGGTTCTGGGTTTCCTGCTTTGCTATTGACTCTAGGCAAACCACTCCCACTGTCCATGTTTTTCAGTTTGCCCTGGTTTAGAAAGTGGCTAATTCGTGGAGATCCATAGACGAGAGCACATGCACAGGAATGTATCTCCTCCACCTAGAGCATATCAAACCACTGCTTTGATGGAAGTAAAGGCTACACCAGCAATTGTCTCATGCTCAGTATTTTACAATTTGGTAGGGTTAAGCTAGCACCTCTCTCTCTACTGCTTTCCTTTCCATCTCCTCGTTTTCCTCCATCCTCCACTCTCTTTCTACCACTCCAAGCCAAAGACCCTGCTGGAAAGGAGTTTGGAAGCCCGCTACTACCCAGGTTTCACCCTGTGTAGAGAACACCAAGCAAACAATCTGTAAATAAAATACCATTTCTCTCTCTCTCTCTCTCTCTCTCACACACACACACATTTTCTCCATTACCTCTGCTAATACTGCCTTTCTTCCATCTTGAGTTCAGTGTTGTTTTTTGTCTCTTTCAAGCCCTCCTCCTCTGCCCCCACCCCTCAATTTATTCCAGCTGTGAAAACCTTTTTGCCATCTCCTCTGTCACACAGTCAAAGAGGTGAGTGGCAGGGGGAGAAGCTGCTATAAGGCACAGTGGATAATCTATCCCACATGTGCACCCTGGCAGGAGTCCTACCAGCGCTAGGCTGGACTGGACAGCTCCTGCTGGAATTGGCTTGATTGTGAATGGGCTCTGGCTCCAATGCTTTGCCTCTTGTGCAGAATCGTGAGGACAACATTAAACAACACCACATCTGATGCCATTTTATTATAACATTTCACTGCTTTTGTAGGTGAGACACAAAACCTTTGGAAAGGGTTCAGGGGCCAATACCATGTAAGGACCTGGGGTTGAACCAGCACCCTTGAGGTCCTGAGCACAGTGGTGGGCACCTCCACACCACCAACTCACCCTCTCCATGGCCCACAGCTTGCACTGTTGACCTTCCTCTACACCGGTCAAGCCACACACCCCTTCTCAGCCTTGCTCCATGCTCCCAGCTTCCTGCTTGACTGCTGGTCTGTATATAAGGCCAGGCAGTAGCCACAGAAAGCTAGGTGGATCATCTGTCTCCTTCCTGGTTCCTGTTCCTCCAGTCTGTGCTTCTTTTCTGATGTCTCTGCACTCATCCCAACCCCAGACCGAGTGTGCGCCTTGGACCAGCAGGAGGCTGGCCCTTTTGACCTTCCCTTGGAACCCTGCCCTTCAGAGCCTGCTTGGGAGTTTGGCTGGCCATCTGTTTGCCCTAATATTTGGGAGCGTGGTGTCTGTGGGACATGTCCCCTAGTGACTGCCTAGGGAGCCCCCTAGCAGCAACCCTGAGAGCCCACTTCACCCCCACCTGAATCCTGTCTCTCTGTCCTGCTCAGCCAGCTCCCTGCGTCTGCCTTGTTCATATGCTCATCCAGTTTGTCCATCCAGCCTTGCACCTACCTTGTCTGCTTCGTCCATCTGCCTCATCCAGTTCATCCAGTCAGGCCTGCATCTGCCTGGTTTATGTCTCTTCCCTTGGTCTGTGTGTTGATCCCCATTATGACTCTCCTGACTCTGGTACCAATCCTGCACTACTTACCTAGCATTGACCCTGCACCAACTCATCAAACCTGAGACCCTTGACCTGACCCTGCCATTACTCTCTGTGGCCCGGTCTACCATCCCTGCCAGTCCATGTCAGAAAGGAAAGGACTGTAGCAGAGGGAGAAGGAAGAAAGGGAAAGAGAAAAAAACAACACAAGATCGGACTATTTAATAAATAGGGCATGTGCCAAGTCCCTACCACTGGAAACGGCTCTGAATGTGAGCTTGAATCACAATTTTGCAGCTGTGCCAAATTCATCTCTGTTTTTAAAAGTGTTTTGTCCCAGTATTAGGATGAAAGTAGCGGGTAGGAAGCTGGGGCAGTTTGCCTCCATTAACCCCTCAGTAGCTCTGCTTAGGCCTTCAACAGCACCCGCCATCTGAGGTTGTCAACACAATTTAATGCAGAGGTTCCTGAACTATGGATTGTGACCAGGTTTTCACTTTCTTAGAAGCTTTGACCTGGAAAGGACGTAACGACACCAAAGGGGGCAGGGCAGATGGACTCTCCCATCCCTTTCTGACATGGCCTTACCCCCTGTGAAGCATTGTGATATGGACGTGTGCACCCCTTTGCTCCATATCCTTTCTAACATGGCTCTGGCCCTCCAGAGGCTTCATGTCAAAACCTGAAGACTCCGAGTCAAACCTGGAAGGGTGGGTACCGTAACCATGGGCCCAGCCAGGCAACACCATTTGCAGATAGAGTCATGGTCCTATTGATATTTGATATGCTTTACATGTCTTCTGCTTTCTGGGATTACAGAATTATATCTAAGTCTTAAAATGGGGTCACAGAGGCAAAGAATTTGAAAAACCCTGCTTTAAGGTTAAACTTCTTAAGGCTACACATGAGAGGTAGGCATTATCTACCATTTTATAGTTGAGGAAACTGAAGCACAAAGAATTAATGTGACTTCCCCAGGATAATGCATTGAAGCTCTGAAAAAGAACCCAGGATCTAGACTTCCAAGATCTATACTGCAACCTAGTGCTTCCTAAAACTCTTTCCTTTGTGGCCCCATTTTAAAACTTAAATATAAACCCATGAGCCCAGACACCAACAAAGCCATGCGACATTTAGCAACTATCAGTCAAGATTGTGACTGATATTGTAATTGTGACCGACACCCTGCCTGTAAATGGGGTGATCACACTTGGGGTCCCAACCCACAATTTGAGACTCTCTACTTTAACCCTTGTCCCTTACTGTGGCTGTTTCAGACACACATAAAACAAACTGTGCACTCTGATACCTGCCTGATGTCCTGTCAATAAAACATTTTTCATTAGAAGAAAAGGTTCTCTGTAAAACAATCAGAAAGGGAACCCGCCCCCTGCCCCCATCTCCCTGTGTTTTGAAGTATACTTTGAGGTTTTTGAGAGAAAAAAAGAACACAAAAAAAGTTTATTGACTGTTGGCAAAACTTTGCCTAGGAGCTAAAGTGAACTCCTGTCTGTCAGGCTGATTTGTCTGTCACTCCAAGCCTGTCAATCAAGGAGACGTATTTGGAACCAGAAAGAACTCTGACAAAACTGGCTTAATGCAGGACCTTGGAACTCTGCATAGAGCTTTGGCTTGTAATGGGGGAAAAGGACACACACTCGCTGGGTGTCTTTAGATGGACACCTGCTCTGCATCTGCTGCACCCCACCCTGGAACATCCCAGAGCAAGCAGAGTGGGCCGCCTAAACCCAGAGTACTAGCCAGGGGCAGAGCAGTAGTTCATCTGCTCACAGACAGGCCACTGCAGCTCCACTTCTGGCTGGGGGTTGCCCTGGCAATGGCCATAGAGCTGCGGGAGGCAGCCTAGAGTGACTGGCAATCCCCCCACAGTTCTATGCTGAGGGGGAGGGGGCACTGCGCAGGCCGACTGTAGTCTGTGGCGGTGGCAGCAGCAGCAGCGGCCTCCATTTAAACATGCTGGTGCTGGAACAGAACCAGGGGTGGCCACCTCCAGGTCCATCTAAAAACACCAATTTTGTAACAGAGAGATTGAAACAGTGACAGAAAGAGAGCATCAGTGCTGCGCTGAAGGCAATCAGAAGAAGGGGGAAGGGGCAAATAATCCTTTCCCCCTCAGGATCGTAGGCAACTAGCTCAAGGACTAAGGTCAATGATCATCATTGGGAGTACGAAGAGAAGTTCCAGAGGCCTAAAGGTGTAGTAGGGGTCAAGCAAGGACATGGCCAATGTTAGAGAAAAGCTATTGGAGTCAGAGAGGGGAAAGGCTAGATGAGAGTAAGGTAAGGACTGAAGGATCAAAGGGAGGAAGGAGTATCCAGAAGGGAACAAGGCTACACAGGAGTACTCGCAGGTCTGAGGCAAGCAAAGGTGTGCTATAAGTAGGTTGGAGGGCTGGCAGTGGCTCCATGAGAAACCAGATAACCAGCATAGTAGTGCTGTAACCCTAGGGCAATATATTTATATTTATTATTTATTTATTATAAACATTTATTAGCTGCCCCCTCGTGCCCATGGCATCTCGGGGCGGCTTACAACATAAAATACACAGATAAAATCAGTTTAAAAAACACAACCCGATTCATCAAGATATAAAATATCATTAAAATCTTTAAAATACCCCCCAACTACCCCACCATCCCATCCTCCCCTCCGAAGGCCTGGGCGAACAGCCAGGTCTTACAGGCTCAACGAAATGCCAACAAACCTGGGACCAGGTGGGCTTCCTCCGGGAGGGAGTTCCAAATAGGGCTGATGCGGCAGCAGCTGTTACCGCGCCACGATTCCATTCCGCCATTTCGGAATTGCCCGCGCAACACCATGGCTTTTCTGCGGACATTCCAATCATTCCACTGGCATTCTGCAAATTGCGGAATTGCGGAGAAATTGCGGAAACTGCCGGAAAACCGCTGTTCCGCTATTTTGTGGCGCTAGCGGAATGGCGGAAGTAGCAAAAATGTCATGTTTCTGCTATTTTGCGAGGCCTGTGGAAGTAGTGGAATGAAATTAGTGGAACTGTGGAAGTAGCAGAATGAAACTAGCGGAATGAAAGCCTCTGCCACGCCGTACCACTAATTGCGGAAATGCTGTTTCTGGAGGAAATAGCTACCACTGTGACATTCCACTCCATCTTAAAACACCCATTGTGACTGGCGCAAGGCTACCCAGTGAGTTCATCTCTATGGGTAAAAACAGACATGGGGGCAGTGCAGTGGCACCACCCCATCAACAAATGTGCCTGTGGCCAGAGAGCCGTCCTGCTGCACGCATGCCCCAGGTAGGGCAAGGAGTTTAACAAAGGTGAGGGAGGTTGGGCCCACCCCCAGTGCCTCGCCTTCTGACATGATAGACAGCCATAGTGACCTCTGCCCCGAGGTGGGGTTGGTGGGGCTGTACAAACATGCTAGCCCACGTTGGCCCGCATGCTGTGCCTCATTGATATTCCCGAGGACACACCTGCCTGCCCTGGCACAGTCCCTGGCCAACATCGGGTGGCACAGGACCACACGTGTGGGTGAATCCCGAGCCACAGCAACCCAATCCGGGCCAGCATGACATTTGGTTTTACTCTAACATGAGATCTGAACTCTGGTATCTTGATTAGTATCATGACCTAGGTCCAAGTCGAACACCTTATAGGCTTCGAGCATGTGTGAGTCTGCTCTGAAGCCATTTAAAAACTGTAGATTCCTTGGAGGTAGAAGAAAGTCTACACTGAGCTAGGAACGGAACCAAGGTCTCTTTATA
This sequence comes from Sphenodon punctatus, assembly GCA_003113815.1. NCBI lineage: Eukaryota > Metazoa > Chordata > Lepidosauria > Sphenodontia > Sphenodontidae > Sphenodon > Sphenodon punctatus. Next base: position 585,690 of record QEPC01006820.1, read on the forward strand.
AAGCAGCTTCTTAATCACTAGATGAGCCGTCCTCGTTTTTAGTCCATCTATACTGTGGCTGTTTATTTATGTATTTGCTTTTTTTATCCCACCCTTCCCTTAATGCTCAGGGCAGGCTACAATACATAAAAATATATTCAAAAATACACAAAACAAAATCAAATATCACCAGCAAACTAAGAAACCTACTTGGCAAATAAAGCTGCCCGGTATAATATACTGTAGATAAGCAGAGAGCAGTCCTGCTTAAAATAAGAGATGGAGCCTTCTTCTCAAAGGGGATAGGAATATGTCTGACAGAACAATTTCTCTCCAAAGGGAATGTCTTCAATAAATACACCAGCAATAAATACACCAGCTAAGAAAAGGTACGAACTAGCTGCACCTGCTATAGAAATATAGCTGCAGAGTGACTATAACAGAAATAGGAATGATTACACCTCCCATTTGATGCATGTCCTGATGGAATATGCTGGGTAAAGATGAAGACTGATGTCTTCAGACATCTTCTGACTCCATATCACAATCATACCAGTTTGGTTCACCCATCATAGATGAATCTTTCCTGTTCCTCACCTTCCCCTCTGTCAGGGAGCAAGAGTGGGGATGGAAGTAACTGTGGCTGTTTTTAGATGGGATGCACCCCTGTGGGTTCACCCATCCCCCATGGACTGAGGCACTCATCTGAAGGCAATATGAGTGGAGGCACGCTCCTGCAACCCATGCACTGCCCACCCATGTCCCTGCACTGAGCAACCTGGGTTTTTCCTGGTTGCTCTCTGCAGGGGAATGAATGGGCGATGCGTTGGTGCAGACGCACACCCATCATCTCCATTGTGTGAATACCCCACCCTCACTGGAAGTGTACTGGTGCTCCACACAGCACACATGGACCCAGCCAGGAGGCAGGTCCATCTAAAAACAGCCTGCAAAAGCAACAGCTGGAAGGGTTGGGTTGTATTTTACCTACCATGCTCCTCTTACACTCCCAGTGGCTAGGCATTTCTCTGTCTTTATCTTTGGATGCTACAATCCTGCACAGTTTCATAGCTGAAAGGGGCATACATTGCAAAGAGGATCATCTCATAAGAGTCCATCTCCCATTTCCCCAGAGCACTGAGATCTGCTTACAAAAGGAGCGCAATGGAAGGGTGGGAGGGGGCTCAGTATTTCTGATAATCTAACCCATATTTTAGCCCCTAGTGCTTTATATTGTTCAACAGGGACCTTTCTGAGTCAATTCAAAGAGCTTCAGGGATGGTGCTGAAAGGAGCCCTAACCAGTTTTCATTGGCAGGACATTTGCCGTAACACAAAAGCACCAATGACTGCCTGTAGGCAAATATTCTTTGCTTAGCACCTGTGCTGGAAGACTGGTTTGAGAACACTAGAGGAGGAAGTCTTCAACCAAGGGACACAACCACCAACAGCAGAGTCGAACTCTCACTCATTGTCCCACCAATGAGAATGCCTTTATAGCTGGGAAGATGGTTCATTGTTCAAGATTATTCATCCCTTGGCTACGCTGCTTTTGAGAGTGTCTGAGAAGGACCCTCTGCCGGTAAATGGAGGCGGGGGGTTGCCACACCCTGCTGGAGAAATGGGCGCGGGACTGGTATCAGGGTGGGAAACCCCGTATGTTCAGCCCGGGGACCTGTGATAGGTTGCCCGGGCATCATGTGCCCTGTTTGCTGGGCTATGATTGTTCAGCGTGGGGGTAGCTCCTCCCCCTTGGGGGGGGGAGTTCTACTGCCTGCGCACACCATAGTTTGCAGGTGCCTCATTCACGCCTGTTTGCCCCAGGAGTAGACAGCACATTTTGTCTGCTCGCTGAGACGTGCGCGATGGGAAGGCAGAGGAAGCAGAAAAAGGACAAGCAGCCCTCAAAGCAGACATCAGGGGGATGGGCGGGGGCCCCCAATGCGGTGCAGCAGTTAAGTGAGGAAGGCAGGGGTGGGGTAACCCCCCTGCCAGCGAGGAGCGAGATGCGGCATCGCCTCCAAGCCTGTGAGGCCATGGCGGCAGCGCTACAACAGGGAGAATCACATGATTTGGGGGAGGCAAGCCATCATAGGGGCAGGGGAGGAGAGGAGACCCCTCATACCCCCTCACAGGCCACGTGGGAGCAGACTGAAGGGCCGGAAACCCACCCGCCAAGGCACGGGATGAGGCCTATTATCCCACCAGCTAGGTTCAGGGAAGGGGGGAGTGAAAGGGGGCTGACCTCGGGCATGTCACAGAGAGACCTACCCGGGAGGAATGAGGCAGCAGGGAGGCCCGGGGGTCCCCACACACACCCCTGAGGAGCACAGCCCAGGGAGGGAAGGGGATCAGGGGGCCACCCGACCTGGTGAGTGGGTTCCAGGCAGTGGGGACAGGCGCAAAGGAGCCATGCTGGCTGGGCCAGCAGCCTATAGCGAGCCAGGATTAAATAAGTTTTGAGGCGGTGGCCTGGCCTCCACGGCGGCAGCCCTGGAAACCCCTTCATGGAGGGGCTCCCGGGGTGCGGGGGGAGGGAATTTTGTGCCAACAGGTGCAGGCGTCAGGGAAACAGAGGACTCACCAGATGAGGAAGAGGATGACAGCGAGGACGACAGCGACCTGGAAATGTGGCACCCTATCCAGGCCCTGGAGTGGGATTTACGAGCAATGGAGGAGTGGAGGAAAGGCAAGGTAGCGTGGCCCCAGCAAGAACATGGGCATGAACCCCCATGGGCGGCGGCAGGTGAGAACAAGCAGCTCCCTGGGGGTTCTAGTTGGTGGGCGGGAGAGCTAGGCCAGGGGACGCACTGGTTTGCAGATACCGACCCACACCTGCAACAGCAATTAGTGAAGTGCTGTGCACCTGGTTACGAGAGAGATGGTGCAGGGGCAGCAGGCCCGGCAGGCTGGCAAAGGGAACAGCAGGGTACAGCGCAGGGAGCTCACCAAGGGGTCAGTCAGCGAACAGCTGCGCAAATGCTGTGGTGGAACGAGGCATCGGTAAAGGTCATCCCGGTCCCACCCACCCCCAGGTATCATGCTGCGGGTAGCGGTTTTCACCCTGGAGGGGCAGTGGGGCAAAGAAAGGGCACAGGTGTGTGGGAGGCACCGCGTGAGGCCGTAACCAGTAATACAATCCCGCCCAGCCGTCCGTTGCCCCCCATGGGCGGGGGATATTCCAAGCTTTCCTCTCCCATAGGGGAACACTTAGCATACTCAACACGCGAGAAGATCTGAAAAGGGGAATACATCGACATATTTGCCCCTTTATTCAGGGATCCTATCGTAGACCCTGCTGAAAAAGATGATCGGAAGGATAGGGGTAGGTTTCGGCGCCCAAAGGCGGACAGAAACTGGGCAAACTGGTCCAACGCATATTCGGTTTATTTGGGGGTAATCCTAGAGGTTTTCCTGGAAAGGGCTACAGAGTTGTTAAAGTATGCAGATATCGTAAAGAGAGCACACGGTGTCGACCTCCAGGGCATGTGACTTCGGTACGACGAAGCCTTCCGGCACTGAGCATCTTTTACACCAGGACTCCATTGGGATCGCCATGCACAAGATTTATGGCTCGACTGCATGGTCGATACGACCAACGCTCCCAAGACTGACAGCAGGCACCTGATAGTAAAAGGGGGAGTGGCCCCAGCCAACGATCCTAATAGGTTTGATGGTAGACGTGGGGGGGGGAGGCGGGGGGGGGGCAGGCCAGCATGTTGGGAATACAACAGAAATAGCAGGTGCACTCGAGGCACATGTAAATTCCATCATGCCTGTTCAGTGTGTGGTGGTGCCCATGCTTCTTCCACCTGTTACAGGGGCAAGCCCATGAGCAGTAGGAGAAATCTGCAAGGTGCAGGATCTGGTTCGAACAGCCAAGGTGGTCAGCAAGCTGGCAGAAAGAGAAAGGGGTCCAACCCCAATTAATGTAGGGGAACTCGGACGGGCGCTGGTTCACCACCCCGTAGATTAGAGGTTGAATACATTTTAAGAGGTTTTGAGCTTGGTTTTTATATCCCAGCAGGTGAGGTCCTCCAAGGACGGGTGCCGTCCAACCTTAAATTGGTTAAAGGAATGGAGAATGTGGGGATAAGATTAGGAAAGAGGTGGTAGAGGGACAAATAGTGGGCCCATTTGCTGAGCCCCCTTTCAGGAACATGGTGATATCCCCTCTGGGGATTGTCCCGAAGAAAGTGCTTGGGGAGTTTCAACCCATCCATCACCTATCCTACCCAAGGGGGCGCTCAGTGAATGACGCCATACTGAAGGAGTTGTCGACAGTTCGTTACACATCGTTCGACCAGGTGATTGAGAGGGTCAGGACACAAGGCAAGGGCACTTGCTTAGCCAAATGTGATGTGAAATCAGCAGTCTGCCTCCTTCCAGTGCACCCCCATAGTTTCCATCCTTTAGTGATGAAGTTCGAGGGCCCATATTACTATGATAGGGCCATGCCAATGGGCTGTTTGATCTCTTGCTCTGCGTTTGAGTGCTTTAACTCTCTCATAGAGTGGGTGTTCAGGCAGAGCATGGGAAAGGGCGATGTCTCAAAATATTTAGATGACTTCCTGCTAATAGCCTCCCCAGAACCGGGTGAATGTGAGGTATTACTGAAGAAATTCGAATCTCTGGCCACCCACTTGGGTCTCCCCCTAGCTCCCAAGAAAACCGAGGGGCCAGCCACCAGAATAACATACTTAGGGATTGAGATAGATACTGTTCACAAGTTGTCCTGCTTACCTCAAGAAAAGTTGGAGGACCTGAAGGAAAAGATTCAAGCACGTTTAGCAGCCAAGAAAGTCACAGTGCGTACTCTACAATTGCTCATTGGCAGCCTAAACTTTGCATGCCGAGTTGTAGCACCAGGACGCGCCTTTCTGGCCAGGCTGTACCCCCCGTTGTGGGGAAACCCACCGCAGTACCACTATGTAAGAGTCACCCGGGAGATGAAGTAGAATTTAGGGATCTGGTCGGCATTCCTGACGGACTTTAATGGGGTCAGCTTTTGGCGGGAAAGTTTGCATCTAGCAGCAAAGATGCAAGTGCACTCCGATTCAGCAGGCGGGGTAGGTTTTGGTGTCTATTTCCGAGGGCATTGGTGTGCGGCCCCATGGCCAGCTAACTGGGTTGCAGCAGGGGTGACCCAGGACCTAATGTTCCTTGAGCTTTTTCCCATAGTAGTGGCAGTACTAGTTAGTTAGTTTATTAAGGGATTGGCTTTCGCCATAGCCCCAATCATACAAAAAGTAAAACAAAGCAATAATAAAATGAGTAACATAACTCAAACAATGATGCAACCAACGATACAGCAACATAGCCCAAAACATCATAGTGGGTTAGCAGATTATTTAAAATAAACTTGATAAAAAGTATTATTTTGAATACTGACAATAACAATAACGAATGCCATATGGTGCAAGCCAAAGCGCACTTAAGGACTGCTAGGCCCATATTGCGGAAGGATGAGTAGGTAATAAATCATGCCAACATATGCATAAAGAACTAAATATAAAATAGAACATTTCTATAATGTGGTCCCAAAACATCATTTTCTAATGAGTTATTAATTTAATTAAATGTCACTGAGCTGTAATACTAGGGACAGTAATAGGAACCTTGCCTTATAACCTAAAAGGCAGGAGAATCTAAAGGGACCAATAAGCCCATTATGCAACGACAAGGATAAGTGGCAAGTATCTAAAGCCAGAAAGTGGCCCTAGTACCTACCCCTAAGGCAGGCCACTGCTACAGGAGCTCAGCCCTGCCATAGGGCTGGCTACAGTTCCCACCGCATAAACCTCCGATACTGCAGCCCCTTCCGAAATTTAAAACTCCCATCATCCCTCTTTTACCACCTTTGCCCTTTTTAGGGAGGCCAAACAAACAAAAGATGCAAGAGCCATGATAGCAGATAGTGGCAGTACAACTCTGGGCAAGGGAGTTCACCAACAAATCGGTATTGTTCTGGTGCGACAACATGGCGGTAGTACACGTCCTCAATTCAATGTCATCCAGGTCAAAGAGGGTGATGAAGTTGGTAAGGGCAATGGTGCTAAAATGTTTAGAACTCCACATACCGTTTACAGCCTGCAATGTTCCCGGGGTTGATAACAGTGTGGCCAATGCGCTTTTTCGGTTGCAGATGGAATGTTTCTGGGAACTGGCACTGACAGCCAAACCCAACCCAGAGCCACTTCCCCAAGGGAGATGGAACCTTGCAGAGTAGAGCTCAAGAGGATTGTCCAGGGATCTTTGGCCCCCTGTACACAAGCGGCATATGACTGGGCATATAGGGAATTTCAGAATTATAGGCTTAGAAGGGGATGGGACATTGGCTTTCCCATTCCGGAGGGCGAGATGCTGCAGTTTGCATTACACCTACGTAGAAGGGGTTTGGCGGGGAAAACAATAGCAGGTAAGATAGCCGCCTTCTCTTTTGTGAGCCGAATGGAGGATTTCCCCCCTTTAGATAAGGGATTTTTCGCAAAGAGGATGTTTGAGAGTTGGGCCAGGGAATGGGAACATCAGGGTGACACCGGGGCCCCCATCTCCATTGTCACGCTAAGGGCTCTCTGTCGGGCGCTCCCTGGAATTTGTTTTAATAGATATGAAGAAACATTGTTTGGAACAGTTTTTAAAGTTATGTTTTTCGGGGCTTTTAGAATAAGTGAGGTGGTAGTGGAAACGAAACATGATAGGTCGGGTAAGGCTGTGTCAGTACAGGACATTCGTTGTTTCCCCGGGGCAGTGCAGATAGTAGTGCAGCATTCTAAGACGGCTCAGAAGGGCAGGGGGCAAACAGTGGCAATGAACCAAATCGAAGCACAGGACCTGTGCCCAGTGCGGGCTGTTAGGGCTTATGTGACTCTCCGGCCCCAGGTCTTGGGAAATTTCTTTATTCACGGGGATGGGGCCCCCATGACGCGCTACCAGCTCAACGAGATACGAAAGAAGGCACTGAAAGCAGTGGGTTTGCCAGTGGGGAGATATGGATCCCCCTCGTTTAGAATTGGGGTGGTGACCACAGCGGCAGCCACCAGAATGTTGGATCACAACATTCAGGACATTGGCAGATGGAGATCGCGGGCATTTCGAGGATACATCCGGCCTTCAAATCTACATTAACATGTTATTTACATTTCATGCAGGCCCTGCAAACCACCAGGCAGCCAAGACCATGGTGTGGATAGTTGGCCACAGTTTGGTCCGTCGGGCCGGAGAGGCTGTGAATCATACGCGATGGGGGTGCAACTGGGCCTCTCAACCAAGGAACAAATAGAGTGGATTGGACGCAGAGGAATGAAATGGGAACACCTGGTCCCCGCTGTCAAGCCCCACCCCCAGCAACGAGGCAGGGAGAGAGGAAGGAACGGAATCCCCCAGAGGCACCCATCCGAAGCAGCGGGGCACTCCCCGCCCCTAGCACAACGGCGGCGAACACAAGCCCCGCCGCGTCCCCCAGAGACCCCGTCAGCAAGCATGGCCCCGCCCCCATTCCCCTCTGAGCGGCACAGAGAAGCTTCCCCGCAGCAGGGGAAGGCGTTGGGTGCTGGCCCCGCCCCCCTCCGACGCAGCGCATGCATAGCGGTGCGAGGGGTGGAGCCAGGGGCGGGGCTGGCAGGCGAGGCCCAGCTGGGAGCTATAAAAACGCCGGCGGGGTAGCCATTCCCCGCCGGTAATCGCGAGAGAAGCTGGCCCCTGATTCTTGTCTACTACCTTGAACTACTACCTCGAGCTAAGTGTATTCGTGTTTGTTGAGTCTGTGATTGTGTGTGTGTAAGGGTCTCGCTGTTACTCTGTTTCCCCCCCCTTTGCTTCAGTATTGTTGTGTGTGATTCGTGCGCCCCCTCACTCCCTGCAGCCCTTCCCTCCTCCCCTGCCAGGGACAGTATACTTACCTCCACGTGCGCCCCCTCCCTGCCTGGTCCATCCCCCTCCCCTTCTCCGAATACCCCGTTCCTACACACACACCCCCGGTCCTCCGCCTTCCTTGGTCCAGGGTTGCACCCCTCCCTCGGCCCTACCCTCCACCCACCTGGAGCACTCCACCCTTCACGAGGCCTGCACCTGGGTTAGGGACCCCCTGAGTGGTTTGACGTTCCTGCGTGTAAGGCTGACTTTCCCTCTCCCTACTCTGGTTGGCACTACCTCTCTCCACCCCGATGATGACACGGGTTGCCTCGTAGACTTCGAGGAAAGCCCACCTTCCAACCTGAGGGGAATACCGGGAGCCTATCGTACCTCAGGGAGAGAGGTTGCCTACCCCCCCCTTATCCTCTTCCCCGTCCCCGGGCCCGCACGGGCTCTCTCCCCCCTCCTACCCTAACACCCGCGTTAGCTCGGAGGCAACATCAGCATCACCCAGACATCATTCTGGTGCATTTAGGGAAGAATGATCTGAGGATAGCCACTAGTGTTAGTTTGATAATTAGGATTAAGAGGGAGTTACCATTAATAAATGTGTTTTTTCTTGGAGTCAGGATAATATGGAGAAAGCTGATACCTTGGATCAGGTGGGGAGACATATCACAACCTAGGAAAATCAATAGGTCATGGAGGAATGTAAACAGGGACATTAGCAAATGGTGGAATGGTCTAGGGGGTAGATGCTTGGAACATAGCCAGCTGACGTATAACCAGCCAGAACTTTTCCTGCCGGATGGGGTACATTTGTCCCCACTGGGTAATGCCCTATACCTGAGCACGTTGGCAGAGAAATTGGGAAAAATTGTTTGAGCAAGAGTTGGTGGGGGATGTGACAAGCCAGAGACTGGTTGCCCCGTTTTGGTGGCAGGGGTCCAGTATGGCTAATAGGTGTTGTTAGGTAGTTGTAGAATAGAAGTTAGAGTCATCTCCATAAGAGATGGGGGAGTGATAGCTGATGATAAACAGGGCATGGCTTGTAACAGGATCGTTCCTTGGGGAGGGGTGTCAAGGGCAAGCATGGCCCTCAAACTTAATGACACCATTCTCCTTACTCGAACCCAACAGGGTGTCCCCCCCCATCCACCTTCAGCCTTGGCCAGGGTGCTGTTCAAAGGGGAATGTTGTAAGTTGTTGGTGCAGGCACTGGAAGGCATATCCAAGCCTGACAACTGTGTTATAAATAGGTATAACAAATAAGTAAAAATACTGGACCCTTGATTACTTAGTAGTAATCCCACCAACATTTTACTTACTGTGTTGATTAAAAGTGTGCGGCCTTTTAATCCCAGTTATGTCTCCGTGTCTCATTTCGAGGGGTGCATCGGCAATGATATCTTGTCTAGGCATATCATAGTTCCTATGCTTTCTGTTGTAGGATCAGCAAAGGCTTTTGCTGTGCTGACAGGTCTTAGAAAGAGCTCTTAACATCTGTTGAGATTGCCTACTCGGGGATCAGCCAGGGCCCATTGTGGTAGTGGGTTTTGTGGCATGGACACTTTAATGTAGCTAAGACAATGCCTCGTCACACAAGGGCCATCCAACAGCTACGACTAGGCTGTGTTCAAGCTGGTGACCTAAGTGTGATGCAAAAGCAAGGGAAAATGATTGCACCTCAAGAGATACCTCACAGTTCCCCCATGCATGGAGAGTATCTTGGTGAATAGAGGTGCTGCTGTCCCAGTGCTACACACTGGGATATTATCTCCAGAGTTCCTATGAGACCATGAGGTGGGGAGAAGACAAGATCATAATCTCCCTGAATTTCCCCCAGATGTGTGGCGGGCTCACATGATTGATGGCATCTGTCTTCTGCTTTATTAACTTGTGCAGCCATGTTCAGACTGGGATTTGCAAGTGGCTTAATGAGCCTTAGGGAGGAATCTTTGGCAGGACAGAGTGCTTTCCGGGGTTTGCTGAGGCAATGACAGGAAATGTCCTGTACAACACAACATGTTCCTAGGGTTCCTTTGGCTTGGAGCTTTGAATAGGACTCTGGCAGCAAGGGAGGAGATAGAGCACAGAGCCACGTGCTTCAAAGCCAGGGGACTTACACTCCGTAGACCCAATTCACAGCCCCTTCCAGTTATAATTCCCAATCACTTGAATCAGGGGGAGAATATTAACAAACGTTTGGAAGAGATGCAAAGCTTTCAAAACTTCTCCAAGATGCAAGAGAGGAGAGGATGATTCAGGGGCTTGGTAGGACCTGACATTGGAGTCTTTTTCATCCAGTCCACCCTGGATCAGAAGCAAGTAGAATTTTTAAGAACTAAGCACAATGGTCTTAGAGTCCATTTTCCAGTGGATTCCATCATCATTATATCAGGCTGTCATGTTAGAGGCCACAGATTGGACTGAGACTCCACTCTTCTCGCCACTGTTGGTCCAGGTTATGTTGCTGTCACATTAGCATTCTCCTGTGTGGGCAAACCTGTTCGGCTGGACCAGAGAGAATCACACAGTGGCAGCTAAGCCACCAGTGGTTCTTTAACACATGACCCATGGCTCTTTGTAGTCACATATGAACATAGTTTGCAGACCTAAACGTTGACCAGTTGTTAGCGCTAAGCAGCTGGTCAGTGGCTGCTGACCACCTGCTGTTAGTAATAAAGAGCTGATTCATGGTCACTGTCCATCAGTTCCTAGAGGTGTGCTCAGATGTCCTGGAATCCCCTTCACACCTCAGGATTGCCTTTGGTTAGCACATGGTATCTCCTCATGGATCTACCACATGGTAAATTCCAAGGTGATCTGCAGTAGAGGCAACATAGAAAATATGTGGGGAGCCTCTACCAGATTACTTTGGAATTTCACCGTGGTATTATCATTCATATTATTAGTGTTGTTATTATTATATCAGCAATGTGCCTTGCACTATGCAGTCATCGTTAGAGGACAAGACCCTGCCTTCAGGTATTTATAACCTAAAAGATGGTAGATCCATTTAGACATTATGATGTTATTACAAGGTAGAGTTGCCACCCATCTGGTTTTCACCCAGACAGTCTGGGAATTGGGGATCTTTGGTCCTTTTTAAACGGACCACAGCGGGTGGGGGGATGGGTGTGCATCTGCGCACACCCACCTCCACCCATCTTTACCCACGAAGCATTGGAGCCCATTGGTCCATGGGTGGGTGATGATGGGTATTGCGCGAGAGCACACACGTCCATGCTGTTTGCACGGACACACACCCATCCCCCACCCCCCACCTCGGCGTTTACACAGACACCTCCCCCCCCCCACCGCACACCCAGTGGGGATGGGGAAGTGTCCATGTAAAAACGGGCTTTGTCTGGAGTCCAGTTGTACACGTGAGCCAGATGCTCAATATCTGGGAATTGGACCTTTATGAAATACTGACCAGTTTCCTTTGTCTCCCTCATTGCCATCCACACCATGGACATGCTCTTGACTGAGGGAGACTTTAGTAAGATGGCCCAGGACAATGTGATGCAGTCTGCAGAGGTTGATGTGACCTGGGGGAACTTGGAGATGCAGCTCTCCTATCAGACCTGTATGCCAGCCCCAACCTACTGCTCAGCATGGTGCAGGGGGTCCCAGCCAGAATAAAGAGTCTCTTACTGGGGCTCACTTACCCACTCTTCCAGGGCAGGTGTCTGGGAATGACTTCATCTGAAAGTGGCAACTTTCTTGGAATGTAACGCCAAGAAGCTGCTGTGGGGGCCCACAGGGACTTTGTTTGATGTCTGAAGTGGCACCAGTATTTGTAGTGGCAGTGTGTGCCTGGTTGTGTCTGGGACTAGCAATATTGTAGGAGGGCAGTTTGGGCTGTTTGGTGATTATAGCAATATTGACTGCTCATGTGCTTCCTAAGTGCCACTGGGCAGTCCCCTGGGGTGTACTCACGGGGCACATGGGGCTTGGGATTGACCTGTAGCAGTTCTGTCCAGCTCATAAATAACAACAACAACAGACAAAAACAGCAGAAAAGCCATTAAGTTTCTGCGTCATGTGAATGAATGCAAATGACTTGTTTCCGATGGAGAATACATTAACCATGATTTGTCGTTTCAGGCCTAGTGGCAGCTCATCTATTTGTTGTCCCCATGACCCAAGCACCACGTCTCACTTAGTAAAATACTATGTGTTCAATACTGCTTAAAAGTCATAGTATCATTGTAGCATAGCACGATAAAATTGGCTTAAGTTGAATTTCTTGGGCCATGTAAAAATATTCAACTTATTTGAAATTCTTTTTAAGTAGGCTCACACATCAATCAGTCAGCTAAGACCATGAGCTTGTCTCCCGCTGCAAACAGAGGAATCTGGGGCTCAAAACAGAAGATCAAGCCCCAGACTCCTCTGTCTGCACCGGGCTCAGCATGCCCGTGGTGTGGTCTTAGCTGTCAGTGCACCACAGCTCTGTGTTCACTGTCTATCACAGAAAGCCCGGTCACACTGACAGCTAAGACCATGGGCTTGTGGGGCATGCTGCAGAAATCTTGTTGAAATCCTGGTTTCTGATACTGTCTTGGACGAATCAAGAACCTCTCGGTACTCGGTAATGTCTTGACCAACATTTTGTTTCTTGATTTACTGACTTTCCACTTACTGGGATTCCATTTACCTTTTTGCCATTTACCACTTTGCCATCCACTTCAAATCCCAAGAGGTAATACCAACGCAACACCGCATTCCTTGTGCTCCGTTTTTCCTTGTACTTCCTTGTCACTCCTGGGCTGGAACGCAGATTCCTTTACTCATCTGCAATCCTAATAAATGCACTAAATAAATAAATAATCCCGACCCTGTTTTGGTTTTTAAATTGTTGGCTTTTTAAAAATGTTTTATATATTTTTGAATGTTGTTTTTTATTGAACTGTATGTCACCCCAGGATGCCATTGGCATGGGGGGCGACTAATAAATGCACTAAATAAATAAATAAATAAAAAATCCTGTCGCAGATTGGTCAAAGCAAAGGGGACAACATAGAACAGCAATTCTAATTGGAGGCACTGGAGTGATTAAGGGGCACTGGGGGAGGTTATGGGATGGGCTATTCACACAGTGTTTGGGTGATTTCAGACGATGCGAGTCTGAAATTCACCCCGCCTGAACCACAGTCAAACACGGGCTGCATTTGACTGTGGTGAAAGTCTGTTCGCTCGCCGCCAAATGTGCACCACAGTCAAACGCGGCCCGTGTTTGCATTCACCACGCTTCTGGACCTCCGGACATGAGGAGGTAGAGAAGTGTGGTGAAAGGCCACCAAGGCCGTGGTGAATAGAAAGTAACTTCTGTTTACTTACCGTTCACCGCGGTCAATGGAGTCCACCCCTGCCTGTGGTTGTGGCGTCGGGAGGGGGGAGGGCTGCTGGGGAAAACAGGGTGCGGGGTCGTGCGGCAGCACGTTACGCCGTGCGGCCCCACCCCCTCCGGGGGAGCCCTACTTTAGACGTGACAGGCGGCCGGTTTCACCACAGGCCGTGGTTTGGCGGTCCCCACGGCTGGGGGCAATGGGGCGCACATCTGTTGGCACGCCCCTTCACCCCCGGCCGTGGTCCGAACCACCCCACGGCCCGTGATGAAAGCAGCCGCCCATCACATCTGAAATCACCCTTTGGCTCAGAAATTCGGAAACAACAAACCCAGAAGTCAAACAATAGTACTCTCTGAAATGCATTAAGTTGCAAATGAACAGCACATGGTAAATAGGAAGTGGAAAGTTGGTAAATCAGAATGGTATCTCGTGGTATTGTGAACTTCGAGAAATCATATCAGTATCAGGAAACAGTCGAGGAAATTGATCCCTGTTCCCGATATGGTGAAATTTCTCACATGCATCCGTTTATCTGCCTGTTTCAGCCACCGTCCTGTTCTTACAGCCAAAGATTTCAGGTTGGTTCAGTCTCTGCTGCTGTTAGCACACACAGCAACATTGTGTTATGTTCATAGAGATGTCAGAATCTGCTCCTTTCTAGTTTCCCTGCCCTGTTGTTCAGATTTATACTTTGGAAACCTTTGGAAAGTGCAAAGTGCAATACGTTTCAATTACCAACATTGCAATACACATCATTAGAACAGTCAGCAGTCATGGGGGGAGGAGTGGGGGGGAAGGTACGATGAGAGAGAGAGAGAGAGAGAGAGAGAGAGAGAGAGAGAGAGAGAGTGATTTTCATTTCCAAAGTGCTTTACAAACATTAACTATTTAATTAAAAATCTAATTAAATATAAAAGTTGTTCTGCTAAAAAAGAAATGCTTCACCATCACCAGCCCCTGGGAAATTACTCCTGAATACTCCTAAATAGATCACTTGATATATTTTGTGTCATGAAACAAAAATTTAAAAATTACGCTTACAGCATCTTGAAATGCCTGGAATAGCTCAGTAATGCTCACTGCCAGGCTGTTCACTCCTCCGTGGAGTTTGCCCAAAGCCCACATGCTGCTAGCCCTTCCTTGAGCCCTGACTCAGTGTCCAGGCCTGCTAGATTCACTGGAATTCTACCTAGCAGTCATAACTCCTCCAGTAGCCGGGGGTTGGTTGGCTGGTTGGTTTATTTATTTATTTAATTTTTTGCCCCGTCCTTCCTCGAAGGCTTAGGATGGCCTACAATATTAAAAACACAAAATACATTAAAATCCCTATTGTTAAAAAATGAGATTTTATCAGAATGGGAAATCTCATTAAAATCCTGGTTCCCGATACTGTCTTAGTTGAATCGAAAACCTCTTGGTACCTGGTAGTGTCTCAACTGGCATTTTGTTTCTTGATTTACCAACTTTCCGTTTACTACTTTGCTGTTTACTGCTTTGCTGTCCATTTCAAATTCTGAGAGTCAATACTGACACAACCCCACATTCTTGCACTTTCTTAGTTGCAGGCTTATGAGAGATCAAGGATCAAAAATCACGGTACTGGCTTTAAAATCATGAGGGATTCGTTTGTTTTTTGAAACCCACTTTATTTTGATTTGACTTTCAATTCCTGCACCTTTATGGTTCCTTCAGGAATCATGAAATGTTTTCATGCTTTTTTCCCCTGCAACTGTAAGGGTGAGAAATTAGTGTTTTTAAAGCAAAAGATGAGATTCTCTTGATTTTACCCCAAGTGGAGTAGGAGTGAAGCCTAAGTTTTAGTGATGCTTTTTATATTTTTGTGGGTTTGGTTTATTATTGTTGTTGATTTTATTGCTGTTATTGGTTTTTTATAATATTGTAAGCTGCCCCGAGATGCCGTAGGCATGAGGGGGCAGCTAATAAACAAATAAATAAATAAATAAATAAATTCCTCCCAGTTTCCATTTCCAACAGAACTGGGTGGTTTGAGACTGGATAGACCGGATAGACCGGATAGAATTCTGATCGGAATTTCAATTGGACAAATCCGAATTTATTTTGGTGACCATGACCATTTTGTGATTGCACAAATCACCAACTGGAATTCCGATCAGAACTTTATTCCAGTTGGAATACCTACAACCATTCTGATTTTGTGGAACTTTTCCACAGAATTGGAATGGCTGTTTTGATCCAGCCCCAAAGCAGAGATGAAACAGATAGTTAATTCCATAACCATGGCTACTAACCAAAATTCTGGATAGCTAATCAGTTAACCAATCAGTAATTTGATTCATACTGCAGTGGTTAATCAATTAACCAATATACACATCAATACTATTTTACTGTTGCCACATAACTGATTTACTATTTTTCTATATTCTGCCATTTCTGGTTTACTTCTGGACCAACAGCAAAGCTGCATTCAGAAGAGTATCCAGGTATCCAATGGGAAACTGTGTTAAACTTGAAGCCAGGGTCCAGAGGTCTGGGAGTAAACAAGAAAAGAATTATGGGCAAATGGAACTAACTGGTAGCAGTGGAACAGATGAAAAAATGGTAACATGGTAGCACAGTAAAACGTAAAACAGTAATGCAATTAATCAGATAAACCATCAAATACAAAAGGGATACTGTTTGGTAATTGATCATTGTTGATGTGGATCGGTTACTGCAAATACAATGGTTACTTACCATGTGGTTAACTGTTTCAGATCTAATCACAAGTCTCCAAATAATTATACAGGTTTCTGAAACGCTGAAATGGCAAGACACATGATAAGACTGTGAGAGGTGGGAATCTTGGCGTTACCTCGATAGCTGAAAGGAATAGTCATTTTTGTATTAATGAATATCTTTTGTATTTTTGGATAGCCCACCAAATATCCAAATAATGATTCACCAATAAAACAATGATCCTTTTTAAACAGGCCATACTGGGGAGGGGTGGTTGGTGCGTGTGCGGGTGGCGGCAGGTGTACACAGGTATACACTGATGCACACCCATGCCCCACGCATGGAGTAACCAGTGACAACAGAGGGTGGAGGTGGGTGGGCATGAGTGTTTCGTGGGAGCGTGCACGCCCACCCACTGCTGCCGCTGTACACATAGGACTCACCCATGCATGCCCATGCAGATCCCTGCATGGGCATGTGTGGATGCATCTCATGTAAAAAGAGCCAATATCCACATATTGGGTACTTTCAGACATGACGCTAACCACCCTTTAACCACCCTTGGTGGTTATTTATGCATGTTGCAGGGCTGCATAGGGCACCAATACAGCCCTGCAACATGCATAAATAACCACCAAGGGTGGTTAAAGGGTGGTTAGCGTCATGTCTGAAAGTACCCATTCGCTTATACAAATATTTCAGTTTAGCTATTTCAATTATTTCAGTAACTTGGTTTTGACACTAGTCGTGCAATTCGCACTAGTAGCACTATTAGTGTGCAATAGCACCAGTAGTGCCAAAATAGTGAAATAAGCAAAGTACTGAAAGCACCAAAATATCTGAAATGGATACTCATTTGGGGAAGCAAAGCAGAAATTGAATAATAGTTCATATCCACTTCACTGGGCCCGATTCAAAGTGGGTGAAATTGTTGGATATAACCTTCGCCTTTGGTATTCATCTCAGTTCTAGTTACCTCCCTCTTCTTTCCTAACATCATATTTCCTTAATATGTCTCTGCCCCAGCATTGCCACCCCAGGCTTTCAACCCCACTATCTGTCAAGAACCCTAAAAATAAAGATGTTTTTAAACAGAAAAAATTAAAAACTATATTTCATTTGGACTCTTTTCATTTGCTTTCTGAGCCTTGGGATTGTGCTGTCAAGCTTTTCTCCACAGCCATGAATCGTGGAAACTTAGGCCACAACTCACAAACCACTTACTCTAGAGTAGTCCCATTGGGTGTTATTGCACAAGACAGGGCCCCACATTGGCCTCCCTTTGCACTGGATTTGCCCGCCCTTCACATGTGAAGGGTGGCCACCAGATGTCCATCCCAGTATGGGCCTGGGCAGCTCCACACGGCATCATCCCAGAAAAGTGGCACGTGCCATGCAAAGTAACCCAGCTGAAACCAAGATAACATGCTGCCTCAGGGCTACTTCCAGTCTGTTGGGGGGCCACATGGTAGGGCATGTTCTCTACTAGGGATGGGAATTTTGGTTTTGGATTAAACCAAAAGTACCCGGAAATGGCCATTTCGGATTCAGCCGAAATTTCAGTTCTTTTTCGGTTTTGGTACTATCGGATCTTTTATATTGATTTTTGTACCTGATTTTTAACATTGCAGTTTGCCTCCCATTGAAAAAACACAATGTTAAAAATCCAGTACAAAAATCAATGCAAAAGATCCGATTGTACCGAAACCAAAACAGAACCAAAATTCATGAGAACCGAAAGCAAAATTGACCGAAACCAAAATTTTGCCCAGACTCCCATCCCTATTCTCTACCATAGAGTTGCAGTTGCAGCTTAGAGTGGTCACAGGAGTGACTGCAACTCTATGGTGGATGTGGGGAGGCGTGTGGACAAACTGCAGCTGGGGGAATCCCAGGGTCATCTGCTGGGGTCCTCGCGGAGCCTGTGTGAGGTGGCTGCAGGGGGGCATGGAGCAGCTCTGGGGTCCAGCGGGCTCCCAGCTCATTTGTTAACACCCATTGAAGGGACCATTCCAGAATAAGTGGTTTGTGGATTATGATCTAAATTGGAAGGGGTGTGTGGTTAAAGCTGAGGTTGTTACACTCATGAGAGCTCATGTGGTGGGGCTATTTAAAAAGTACTCATTACAGCAAGACAGACAAGAAAATAGAACCCTTTTGTCAAACTGTTCCTAGTTGTTAACCTCAACATTTTCTATTTATTTATTTTATAAATTTTTGCCCCACACCTCCTGCCTCCTGCAACTCAGGGCAGTGAACAGCACAAATATAAATATAATAAAAATCATAAAATACAATATCTAAAACAAATTAAAATAGAATTAGTAAAACAACCAAAAAGTGTGCCAAAGAGAACAAACCCTCCCACTCCCCAGAACCAGCCCCTCCCCCCACCAAAAGCCTGGTGGAAGAGTCACATTTTGCATTGACATCGGAAGGCAAAGCGATCCAGGCTGAGGCGAATCCCCACCAGGACTGAGTCCCACAGCACTAGTGTGGCCGCGGAGAACGATCACCTGTCGGTCACCACCCATCCATAGAGTGACATCTCTAGGAGGGCGCCCCCCCCCCCGAAGACTGCAGAAGCTGCCCAAGGGCCCAGGAAGTGAGGTGGTCCTTCAGGTAGCTAGGGCCCAGGCCATTTAGGGCTTTATAGGTCAGAACCAGCACCTTGAATCAGGCCTGGAATGTCCCATCGACCTCCACATACCCTTATCCACTTGCCTATTTAATATGGTTCCACAGACCAAATAAGGACCACTCAACATGGCCTTGGGTGGACAACAGACCACCCACCATGGGTCAGCAAAACCACAATTTGGGAATCAACCCCCTTCAATGCTTTCTTTTTATCATCCACACACCACTCTTTCTCTTTGTTTTAAAGTCAAAAGGCCTCTCTTTTTCACGTACTTTGCTATGACAGCCTTCTTCTTCCTCTGCTAGTTTCTCTTTCCTTCAGGCCTCTGTTTTTTCCTCATAACCTTAGTCTTCCAACTATCAGTTCTGGAAGTACCCTCCGGCAGGGGGTGTGGCTGGATTGAAGGCCAAAACCTTGAGACCTCAGGTTTGTCATGCTCAGGGGTGGCTGGTGGGTTTTGATGTTGGAGGGGCAGTGGGGTAGTAGGTTGGGCCTAGGGGTGGAGCCTAGCCTAGGGGCGGATCCAGGGATACGGTAGGCAGAGCCAGGGCATAACCCAGCCATAAGCAAGGAGTTACCAGTAACATTGGATGGACATTACATTACTTAATCCAGCAATTTCAGTTAGGCAGGTTATATTCACCTCCTGTGCCAGGTTTAAAAGCAGACAGATCACCAGACTAACAGTTACATCTCATGATTTCAAAACCTCAATTTTATCACAAACATCACATTTCTAGCATTTTGAACACCCATAAGATCACCAGACTAACCGTTACATCTCACGATTTCAAAACCTCAATTGAATCACAGGGCATTAAATACTAATTCCCCCTCACCCTCTGCTGCGTGTGT
>QEPC01006820.1:612518-624547 GCA_003113815.1 Sphenodon punctatus
CCTCCCCCCCCCCGCCGCTCACCCCTCCTTCCCCAGTGCCTCTGCTCCCCGACACACACACACAGACCGCGCACGTGTTTACTCACCATGACAGTTGGACTCGTCGCGCAGGGCACCAGGCAGTTCAATGCATTCAATGGAGGCGCTCGGTGGTGAGGCGCGCATGCTCAACTGACTGAGTCAGTTCAAGCATGCGTGCTGCAGCACATCTCGCCACTGAGCGCCTCCACTGAATGCCCAGGTGAAGCTTTGCATTGAGCCCATAGGGCTCAATGCAAAGCTGCCGCTCAGTGAAATTTCATTTCCCAGCAGTGCACTTGAACTGAACGCTCAGCCGCCTGGCGCTTGTTCAGTTCAAGTTTGTCCCTTCTCCAGACAGAGGCTAGCGTTCACTGACTGAGCGCTCTGTCTCTGCTGGTGACTGAAATTGACATCGGAGCTCTGCTCTGACTGCAAGTCAAGCTGCAGCAGTCAGAGCAGCGTGGTGCTCCGATGTCAATTTCAGCCGCCCGGCAGAGACAGAGCACTCAGTCAGTGAGCACTCTGTCAGTGCGGCACTGGGGGGATGGGGGAGAGCGGCAGGGGCAGGGCACTGCCCCAGGCATCCTCAGGCTAAGGCCGCCGCTGGTCATGCTTCCTACTTGACACCATAGGCCAGCACTTGGACAGTCCTACACTGGGTTGAAACTTCAAGAGACCATGTTACCAGAAGTTCCGTCCTTGCCTGTGCAGTTCAAGTGACTGAAATGTACCTATTGTCCTAAAAAAATCTCTCTCACTGTGTTTACCTTGTTGGCCTGTCTCTGTTTCCTTCCTTCTTGCCTTTGCCTCCTTGTCCTCATCATCTTCTTTTAAGTGCCTCCCCCTCCTCCTTTTTCTCTGCCTCTTGTTTTTTTGTGCTTCTCTCTGTCAGAATTAGTCAGGGCTCAACTGCCTAAACTCCCCAAGGAGACCCTATTTCACCCTGCCTAAAGTTCACTGCCTTGTCAAACCCAGCTAATCTCCTGCAGGGGAGGAAAAAGCCTCATTTCAAACTGCTGCACATTGGAGGAGTGGGGGAAGGGAGGAGGAGGAGGAGGTCTTCCTGACTGCAGCCTGAAAAGACCCAGGACAATAATACTCCTTTTGTTCTAAGACAGTGGGGGGGTTGGGGGAGGCGGTAGAAATGAAAGATGGGGAATATTAAAGGAGCAGGTGAAAGACATGTGTCTTCAGCAGTCTCAGATAAGAACCTACCCCCTTCTAATCTGACTGAAGCTTATTATCTTACTGCCACAGTCATTACTATTAATATTATATGCAAGGAAAGAAAACTGCACGAGACAACAACCTTAAGGGGCTAGCTTAAAGCACTAGCAAAGTCAGAGGTAAAGCTGACAGCTGACAGCTAAAATCCACCACTGCAGTCCAGCAGGCTTGAGCACCCATGGCTTTGCTAGTCCAGGCTTTGGAAGTTAACAACCGAGACAGTAGCCTGCCCCAGGTAGGTGTCCAACTGACCATTTATTAGGTGTTTACCCCCACTGGTCACGTGGCCACAAGCTACTGGACTCGCAGCCCCCACTCATGGCAGGACCCTGGAGCATGCAGAGCCCACCATGTGGGTGAATGCAGGCTAATGTGCACCCATGTGTTTGCATCCTATCAATTAGGTTGCGTAAAGCATCATGCACATACTGGTCTGCCAGCACCATAGAGTCATGGGTGAAAAGCCTAGAGCATTCTGAGAAGTGACCACTTCCGGCCCCTTTCTCTGCTTTCGCTCTCATGGATATGCATGTAAAGTCCTTCGTAAAAGCCCACCACACCATTTTCAAACATGAATTCTCTCAGTTCATCCTGGTTTGCAGCACATGCCCGATGCTGGCTCTTTCTGAGCCATTGCATTCTCAGGAACGACTTGCAGAGGATTACCATCACTGGGGCTATGGCTAATGCCAACAGCCAGGCAACAACAAGCACTGCTACCTCCACCGTTCAACTGCAACCACTCATCGTCTACCGACCTTCCCGCCAATGCTACATTTTCTGGACCAAGGAAGAGATCTCCCTCCACTCCTTCAAATCCCTCCTCAAGATCCACCTTTTCCTTGCCGCCTTTCCCAACGCCTGCTAGTCGTTCCCCATATACTTACTGTCTGCTCTCCTCTGCAGACTGCTGCAACCAACCGCACACGCACCTGAGACTTCACATCTGCCTGAATTTGTCTTCTCCCCTGTCTCTCCCACTGTCCCCTCTCCCTGTCTCCCCCTCCTTGTCTTTTAGATCGTAAGCCACAGGCAGGGACCACGTCTATTTCTATGTTCTGTACAGCGCTGGCGCTATATAAATGTTTATAATATAATAAATAAATAAATAAATAAATAATAATAATAATAATAAGCCCTTCATCGCTCTATAGGGAGAGGAAAAAGTCCAATATGCCCTGGTGAAGTGCTATAGAAATGAGGCGGTGTTGCAGGAAATCTTAGTCCAAGTGGCTCAGCAGGACTACACCCAGGACATGAACCAGTGCCAGCAGCAGGCTAAGGACTTGAGAGGCTACAAGGAGATCTGTGACAATGAATTTGCCTCTAGCCATGGGAGGCAAACATCTCTGTACTATGAGCTCCTGGATGGGTTCCTATGCATGGATGGAGTCATTGTTGCATCCCGCCAGTATGGCTTTGCTGTGCCTTTGCTAGGAGCCAGGAGCAGGGGGATATGGCTCCTCCACTGTCTGCTCCTGCTCCAGCTGCTCCCGCTCCTACCACAGAACCCACGACCATCAGTGGTGAGCCCTCTGTGCCCATCCCCCACCCTGCCAGCATGGGTTGTCGCAGACACAGACATCATGACTCTCACCGTGTATCCCCTCGAGCTCAAGAGCCAGCCTTTGCTCGAGGAGCCACTGGAGGTTCTTGTTGAGGGCATGGAGAATTCGGATGCCACCCTTACAGAGGAGGTGGTGAAGGCAGAGGAAAATGGTACGTTAATGCACCTGGGGGATTGCATTTACACAGCTGCATGACAAAGGCTTATTGTTAACTAATTATGTGGGATTTTTTCTTTACTGTGCTGGCAGGTGGCCAGGAGAGCATGGAGGACCAGCAGGAAAATCCCCAGCAAACAGCTCCACAGGATGGAAATGGTAGGCATAGGAAGTGGGTGGCAAGGCACCACGGTGGGCCGCTGGCTGATGGGGAGTGAAAAGGCACCATGGTAGGACAGCGGACTGGTGGGTGTTAGAAAGGGATGGTGGGATGGTGCTCTGGCAGGGGGTGGAAATGGAAACCAAAATGGCAGGCAGCAGGGTGTGGGAGATAGTGCAAATGGCAGTGTCTGATTTCTGTGTGTTCTTCACTCCTCTTTAGTGATTGCGGGAGGAGAACTGCGGGGCCCTGGGATCCTGCTGAAGCAACTGCCCCAGCAGCTGAATAGGCCAGGTACTCATTCCTGCTTTCATTTGGGCAAGGGGAGGGCTGAAAATTGGGTGGGTGGGGGCTGAAACACTGGGGCAGGAAGGTGGTTTGAACTAACGACTTTCCATTTTGTCTTGCTACAGGTCTGCCAGTGCAATGGACATGAATGGAACCAGCAGCCACAAGTGCCCAGCAGAATCAGGACCTGCAGATCCACAGCTGGTAGCCCAGGGAAGATCTGGCAAGGGAGCTGCTTGGGGAGACCACATGGCGGGCAGATGAGATCTGGGATGCCATTAATGGCATGTCCAGGGAGCATAGGCAACTGGTGTGGCAGAACACCACAGAACGCAAGGCTTTTGCTGCCAAGACCTGACTGGACCGTCAGTGGGAGGGCAGACACTGGGCCTGCCTCTGACAGCAGTTTGAGCAGTTGGATAGCATGATTGAGCAAGCAAGCAAGATGTCGAACATGTGGGCCCAGACTCAAAGCAGCCTGTCACAGTACATTCATCTCCAGACCTCCCTGCTCAAGCATGTTGCTTCCATGACCACAAGGATTGGTGCTCAATGGTAGGCGCCATATCCCAGCCCCCCACTGGCTGTTCACGCCCCACCATGTCAAGGGGGCAGGAGGGGGAACATGGGGGGGGGGTCATGGAGAGTAAGGCAGTATAGCATAGCAATAAGATGCTTTGGGGGCTGGAAGCACTTGCACTTGAGGATGGGGAGGGGCGGGGGCTGTCAACACACCTGTGCCTCTGCACTTTCTATTGCCATTCTCAGACCCGGCTAACTTGCAAATAGCAAAAGAAAGATACAGAGGTTCAGTCCTGCAACCAGCTAGTCAGCAAATGTCAATAGGGAATGCACATGGAAGGAAAAGGCAGGAAATAGAATAGGTGGGCAAGGAGGGAAAATATGCCATGCCAGTACTGTGGGGGACTGGATGGGCCAGAGGAAAACACAGTGACACAAAAGAAACATTTTAAAGGCTTTACTGATAACACAAAAAGATAATTTGAAACAGTTCACTGATGGTCATTAAACTGGTGGGTGTTGGAGCTAGCACTGCGGTTGATGTGCCGGCACAAGGCATCCTGGATCTCTCCGGCTATGCACTGCTCCACTCCTTTCAGCTAGTCCAGGAACAGGGCACTAGCTCACCAGAACTAACTGGCAGAGCGTTCTCCAGTACAGTCCCATCAGCCTTACAGATGTTGTGGAGAACACAGGTGGCGGTAGTTAGAACAGGAGTACCCTCGAGCTGGAAATCAATTCTGGCCACAATTGATCTCCAAAACTGTTTTAAAATTCTAAAATCTCTCTCCACAACAGACTGTATGGTGCTGAGCTGTTGGTTAAAGTAATTTTGCAGGCTTTCATAAGCCATGGTTTCAGTGGGTAAGCAGGGTCCCTGAGAACAACAGGCCTCATGAGCACTCCTTCAATGCATGTTTCAGTGGAAGGTCCAAAGGCTCTGGTGTACATGCAGTCAAAGAAAGAAGGGGGACTGGTGGAAAATGTAGGCATAGGGGTTCTTCTCTGGCCAGTACATCCATGAACCGGGCACAGTGGTCCACTATGGCCTGGAGAACCATGGGGAAGAACCCCTTGCAGTTCAAGTAGTCATCCTTCCTATGGGGTAAGCAGTTAAATGGCAATATAGCACCCATCAATCGCCCCTATGCAGTTTGGAACCCCTCCCACTGAAATCCTTCCATTACCTCCGTGGTGGGTCAGCCAACTGCACCACCTGGTCCAGAAACACCTCCACAATTGCTGTGAAAAACCCATGAGTATGGTGCCCACCGTGGACATTCCAATGCCAAATTGCTGGGCGACAGAGCAACAGGAGTCTGGAGTGGCAGGCTTCCAGATGGTAATGGCCATATGCTTCTTCACAGGGTGGGCGACCGCATCACCATGCTCTTTTTCTCCAGTCGAAGCCTGAGGAGCTCGGCTATCTGCAGGATGAGGCATTCTGAAGTTTGTGACCCACTTGGCATCTCCCCACAAAAACAGCATGTTCTCCCAGCAGTCAGTGTTTTTCTCCTTGACCCAGACAAGCATCTCAGTAGGTACAGCCATGTGCAGTGCATTGATGATTGAAGCCACATCTCCCAACAGGTACCTCTCCGCGCACAACAGCTACTCTTGCACAGCTTTGATCCTCCCGAGCATGGTCTATTTTCACCACAGGTAGGCAAATGAATGGCACCGAAGCAGGAGCTGCCTCTGCGTTGTGGTGTGCCCCACTATTCCAGCCACAGATCAAGCAAGAACCTGGCTGTGCCTTGAAATCACGTTGCACCAACAACAGCATAAGGCTTGAATCTGTTGAATTGCTGGCAGGTTCTGCTCAGCAGCGGTAATGAAGGCCCGAAGTGTGATAATGAGCACAAGGAAGTTCTTGACATTCATCTCCATAGCTGCATTACTAGTGTCTGTACTCTGCAGACCACCCACCAGATGTTTTGAACAGCTTAAAGAGCTGGGCAGCTGCCTAGTTAGGATTGGCTGTGCACCACACATGATCAGCTACTGGCCACTATTGGTCATGTGTCAGAAGAGAACTAGCTGCGCGCTGAGTGTGCGCAAGCCTGGTATTGACTGCTATTGATTGATTATTATTTTTTGCAAAACTTATGCCGGGGGTGTGTGCGTAGCTGCACCTGCACTGCCAATCCAGGTAGCTATTAAACTGCATAGACATTTCTGTCAAAAACATGTCAGTGCACACACCAACTCATAAAAATGTTAGATATTAGCACCACGGAATTTTTTAACTGGGGTGGAGGGAACGACTGAATGTTGAGAAATGCAGGTGAGGGGATCTGCAAGGCAGTGAAGGTCAATGTGCTTGGAATGTATGTGGGAGCAGAGCTGCCCATTGGTTAAAAGTGCTCCATTTTGCATAAATGCACTAAACTCCCCCCACTCTTCCGCATATGCAAAAAAGTATTTTGTTTAATGGGTACGCACAAAATAGCATCACATTGTGTTGTATGGCACTACATGGTGTCATTTGTGCATGTTCATTGAACAAAATACTTTTTTGCACATGAATGAAAAGGGTTTCTTTTAGCGCATTAGGCCTGAAACGACAGATCACAGCGAATGCTGTTTCTCTCAGAAACAGGTAATTTGCCTTCATTCGCACAATGTGGAAATTTACCGGGTTTTCCGCTGTTTTCACCATTTGTCATTATTTCTCACGAGTTGAACAGCCCTGCTACAGGGCCGATCCCAAGCCCCATGTTTGCCCCACGTGCACCCCTGGGGGCTGTGGAGATACAAAAGTGCCAGGGAAGGACTGGACATTTATTTTAAAAATTTTATCTCACCTCTCCCGCCACAAAAGTGGCATAAAAGTGCTGTAAAACTTTTGTAAAAGTCCCAGAAAGTAACAAAAAACGGTGGGAAATTATGAAAAAATGCCAGAAAGTAACAAAATTGACCGGAAATGACCAAAAAAAATCACAGACACTGATATCGACAATGGCGGAAGTGCAGACTCACCAAAGACTGACAAAGTACCCACAAGCGCTCCCAAAAGGTTGGTATTTTTCTGTGGAATGGGAACAGCTGCTCTCGTCTCAGCTCTAGTGCAGCTATGCAAAGGGCTGCCAACTAGGATCTCTGGTGGAACAGGGACCATATCATGGCTGATACCGGTGCCTCTGGAGACTCAAAACAAGGCAAATCTGTCAAAAATGAAAACTCAGATTTTCCATATCAGCTCTAGCATGGCCTCACCCCTTTAGGTCAAAAGGTCTAGGAAAGGGGCAATCCTATTTGTGAGTAGTCCCACTGTCTCCACAGGGATTACTTGTGGTTAAGCGGTTCCAGAATTGTAGCCTGTAATCTCTCTGGATCAGGGAACGTCTTGTGTACTGTTTGCACAGCAGCTAGAGCACAATGAGGCCCTGGTTCCTGCTTTGGTTTCTGATGTGTTTCCATAATATACTGAATTAAAAATAGGGGATCAAATCCTGCCATCTTTACTTGGGGAAAAAAATCTCATTAGCTTTACTGAGAGGAATGAAGATGACAGAAGACCCTCAGGATTTGACCCACTATCTGTAAAATCTATACTTTTACCAGCCATGGGATTTCTCAATAGAAGCTAGAGAAGAGGCAATGATACCTATGTCTTAAACATTGCCCTGAAAACTGTGACTTTCTAGGCCCAACTCCAACACGCATTTCTTGTGGGACTTAGGTCAAGGTACTTACTATTTCTGAGGTAATGTCCAACCAGACTTAGACCCCATTCTGTTACTTGCAAACACATAGGACACTGAGGTCTCTGCCCAGAAAGGCCCCCCCCCCCCCGTCCTAAAATCTCCACCTCAGTGACCTCACCTGCCAAGTCTCAATAATAACAATAATGCACTAAAACAGAGTGAAATCTTTTTTTAAAAATTAATAATATTTTTGTTTGAATTATCAACCAACTCTAGGATTGACTGAAAGGTTTAAAAGCCAAAATCTTGAATTTGGGGGGTGGGGGTAAGAAAAATATTTGGAAAAAAACCCCCAAAACAACTAACTTCCTCTCCTCTCCCCTTCTGCCTTAGACAAGCAGCTCCTCATAGGAGAGATCATACAGGTTGATCACTGAAAGGTGCTAACAAACTCTGGTGTTATGTTATCCTATGGACCTCAAGAGAGGACTTGGTTTTCAAAATGATTTTGAGTCTATAGACAGCCAGGTTGTCATAGGAGTTAAGGTCCCCCAGGCTGTGAAAGAAGAGTTAGAGACAACATCCCCCTCTGCCACAGGCTCCCTTTGTGACCTGGGTCAAATCATTGCTTACCTCTAGTCCCCATCTATAAAATGGGGACAATAGCCCTTCTTTTATCCACTTCCATTTAGACTGCTAGTAAAACTAAAACACAAACTGAATTGGCCATTTTGGTATTTCTTCCATTATTTCATTTAGGCCGGGGTCGGAACCTCAGGCCCAGGGGCAAATGTGGCCAATGGCTAGATTTTATTTACCCCCTTTCAGTTTCTGGATCAGGCCCCTGAATCCAGTTCCTATCCCCAACTGCTGAAAGCTCAGGGTAAGTGAGCAGAAATGGGGGCATGCACACATGGGTCCTTTTTACACGAGACACACGTCTCGTGCATGGGCATGCGTGGGTGCCTCCTGTGTGAATGCCATGGTGGGTGGGTAAGCGTGCGTGCATGCTCCTGCAACCCACTCATCTCCACCCATCACCCAAGCACGGAGCAATTGGCCAAAACCCAAAGGTTGTTCTGGTATGCGTCCATGTATGCATGCACCCAAACACTGCCCCTGCACCAGCACACACACCAATCCCCCCAGCAGCTGCGGCCCATTTAAAAAGGGCCATGGATAGGGGACAGATCCATGGCACTGATCTTATCCATGGTCTGGACCCTCCTCTTCCTGAGTGCGCTCACACACCAACTTCTATGTGGCCATCAGAGGTCGTTTTTACACGGACGCCCACCCCCACCCCCGCTGGGTGTGCACCATGCGGGAGGGTGTTAGATGCGTGGGGGCATCCATGTAAATGGTATGGCGGTGGGGGGTGGGGATGGGTGTTCAATGGGTGTTAGTCTATGCGAACACCACGGACAGTAGGTGGAGGTGCATACGCTTTCCTGATGCACACCCATCTCCACCCAGCACCCACCCATGGAGTCATCTGAAAAAATGGAGGAGGCTCCGTGGGTGGAGGTGGGCTGAGATGGGTGTGCGCCCGTGGGAACGGCCCCACCTCCACCCCCATCCACTGTGGTAGCACACCCATCCCCCCATCCATGTAACAATGTCCAGAGCTTGTGCTAACTTTCAAAGTGGGCCCTGCAAGAGAAAAGGTTCCCCACCCCTGATTTAGGCTATTTGTGCATGTACAATAGCACTAATAGTGTCAGAACAAAGTAACCAAAATGACCAACCTGAATAACCAAAATAACCAGAATGATGTCCAACAAAGCAGAAACAAACAAGAGTTTGTATCTGCTTTGCCCAAATTGAAGTGGGCAAGTTTGTCAGATGAATATCTATTTAATATTTACCTTAGAAGACATGAAGTAACATAATATCAAGTACCGAATAGCAAAATATGATATAACAATTATACATGGGCCCCTCCCACTCATGAGCACACAGAAATCAGCGTGTTCAAAAGTGGGGGAGGTCCGTGTGAAGGACGCAGAGTGGGCGCGTGAATGGGGGTTCGTGCGTGCTCCCACCTAACATACATCCCCACTCACCCCCCACTCATCCCCACGCACGGAGGAACAGGGGGAAACGGGGAGTGGGGGGGATGAGTGGGGATGTGTAACCATGTCCACGCCTTGCCCACCCACCACGCACACACCAGAGAGCCCACGCACCCTCCACCTGGCGGCGCCATGTAAAAACGGCCAAAGTAAACAAGAGTACTAAATAATGAACTGATGTGAACAGGCCATGTCAAACCCTCAGTAAATTTTGAAATGAAGATTCTTTTTAAACCTAGCCCCTGAATTTATTTCACGATTGCAAATTCAATTTGAAATGAATTTGGAATGTCCATCTGAACTCAAACAGTAAGCTTTCGGGGGCAGGCCCTGTCTCTCATTGCATATATGGAGGCCTGCATGGAAAGTTAGCACGAGAGGCAGCCAATCCAGAGCTTGAACTAAGGGAGGGGTTGTTGTTTTTTCAGTAGAGCTGAAACTAATAGTGGATTTTGTATTCAGGGACATCATTAATCTTTTTGACCATCTATGCAAATATACAAAAGATATTTGCAAATGAAATGGGTATTATTCACACATTCGCTTATTCAGGTACTCCATTCCGGTTACAGAGTTCATTTAGTTATTTCAATTATTTTGGTTTGGTTATTTGGGTCACTTCGTTTTGTCTGCTGCGCATGCACAATGGAACTAAAAGTGCCAAAATGAAGTGACCAAAATACTGAAATGTCCAAACTGAAATTTCTGAATGTGGTATCCAATGAAATGGAAATGAATAAATAGCTATGATGCACTTTGTCGATTTCAGGTCAAATAACACAAATTTGTGAGATTTATTTATTTCCACAAATATTAATTTTAGCAATACAGTTGAGGTACCAGAGAGGAATGTGGATGGAGGGTTGTCATGCCATGATGGGGCACATCCTTAAGGAACTGTAGCTGCCAGAGGATTGTGCTTGGGAGCTGAGCAGGTAAGACCTCAGGGGATCAAGGAAATGAGAGACGGAGGGAGTGTGCCAGGGAGTTGTGCAATGGATATCTTACCGAACAAAGGAGCTGCAGCTTTTGGTGAACTGTTCTGAGAGCTGAGAGATTGAGGACTAAGGAGCTGCAGTGGCCCTTGGATTGTGCGGATGGACAACTTTGAAAAGAGAGTGTAACTTTCCTTGAAGGGTTTAGTCAGACATAGAGAGCCAGTGTAGCATAGTGAATAAGGTGCTGGACTTGAACCTGGGAGACCAGCATTCAAATCTCATCCTAGCCAAGGAACTCACTAGGTGGCCTGGGCAAGTCACAGCCTCTCAGGCTCAGTTCCCTATCTGTAAAATGGGAATATATGCGCGTTTGTCTTTCCCAGTGTGTTTCCCCTCATTGTTGTCCATCTTAGACTGTAAGCCCACTAGGCAGGGATCTGTCTCTGAAAATCTGTGACTGTGGCCATTTTTAAATGGGTGGGGCAGGGGGGCTGGGTCCGTGAGCACTTGGTGGAGCACACACACACCTCTGGTGGGTGGGGGAGGGTTTAAACGGCAGTGGATGGGTGTGCACATGGAGTGTACACACATCCACCTGCTGGCCACCAAGGCCCCCGCACGCTGCAACCCAAGATTTTCCGGGTTGCTCCACTAGGGGAGATGGATGGAGGTAGGTGGGGGATGCATGGGTTGCAGGAGCGTGCACCCACCTACACCCACTTTTACACTGGCGCTACCAGACGTGTCCACAGGGTGGACCTGCATGGTAGCGTCTCATGTATAAATGAATGCCCTGTAAGGCACTGTGTATGCCTAGTAGCTAGGGATGCGTGAATGCGGTTCGGCCGTTCGGTGTTCGGCCTGAACTCGGCCCGTTCAGTCAGCCAAATCGAACAGCCGAACTGAACGCGGAAGCGGCCGAACAGTTCAGCCACGTTTGGATGAGTTCAGGCGGGAAAAACAGGGCTGGCAAGCCCGGGGGAGGGGCAAGCTTAGGAGCAGACTTCCTGGCACCAGGGGTGGAGAGGCTTGGAATAGCAGCCAGCCTGCCCAATAACCATCCCTCTTTTCCTCAGACCACTGGCTTCGCAGTCTGCGATTGGCCACAGACTAGGCTGCATGGAGCCAATAGGAGTTGTGGTAAGGTGGGCGCAGCAAGTAACAAAAGTAATTGCCCTCCCCCCTTCCAACTCCTTCTGAGCTAGCCACTGATCCTGTCAGCAGGCATTTTCAGAAGTCTCCCTCTCCCAGCAGTTTGTGTACCTCCCAATCCATTGCCATCCTCCTCCTATTTCACCTATTTCCACACATTTACCTCCTTAGTTTCATTTATTTAGATTAGATTAGATAGATTTAGGTGTTATTTTTAGTTTTTACTCCTCCCTGTGTTCTTTCTCCCTACCCTCCATTGAATCCTTCCCTCC
>QEPC01006820.1:638789-706108 GCA_003113815.1 Sphenodon punctatus
GCCTGCTTCACCTGGAGGAGGTCCCTGCCCGTCACGCTCTGGTTAAAGAAACCGGCCAGCTTCGTCGCCCACTCAATCAGGGAACTAAGGGTGCCTGCCCCAATCCCCTTCTCCCCCAAGCCCAAACTGTCCCTAACCACCAGGTGAAGGGTATATGCAGCACAAGGGATGTTGGTGAAACCCCCCTCGTGGACTGACCTCAATATGTTGGGGAAGGGCGTGCCTGGCGTGACCCACTCCCTCAACATGACAGTCAGGGCTGCCTTGATGTTCCGAGACATGTGGGGGCCACGGCATCCATGACTTCCATCTGAAGCAGGGCCCACCTATACCCTGCTTCAGGACCCCCCCTGCCACTCCCAAATGCTGCCTCCGGGTCCTGCCACCAGTGCACCGTGACTGCCAGATAGGCATGCAGCGCGTTTCTGCTCGACCACAGGACGGTGGTGACGTGGACGGTGGCACCCCCAGCCACTGCCAGCTGCTCCCTCACCCACTCCTTTAAAGCCTGGTAGGAGGCTGGGACCACCTGCCAATTCAGGGTTGTGCACGAGGGCAGCTTAAACTGGGGGGGCCAGAAAGCCATTCAGGCACCTAAATGCCATGTCCCCAACCACCGAGAAGGGCTGCCCATCGAGCGCAATCATTTCCCCCAACATGTGTGTGGCTTTCAGTTGAAAGCCACGCCACCCTCCACGTCCTGCAGCTGCCGATGGACTTGGAAGCTGCCCCCACCCCAGCTTCTCCATGGTGCACTGACGGTTCTGGGTCTCAACTGGCTGCTGCTGCTGCACCACTGACAGCATTGATGGGAGTGGCAGAACATGGTGGCGACACAGCTCTCGGAAGGACATGTGGCCAGCCCTGTTGTCCTGCCCACCAACGAGTGTCCCCAGCAAGCGGGTGTTCTCTATGACGGGGGGGCATTTGCTCGCCGTACCGCCTGAGACTGGGGGCCAAGTTGGTGGAGCAGTTGCTTTTCATCAAGGTCAACCTTCCACTGCTGGGATTCCCCGAGCTGCCCCTGGACATGGATTGATGGCACACGCCATCCCATGCCAGGGGAAGTCTTGGGATGGGGCTCCTCCTCAATCTGGGCTGCTGCTGCTGAGGTGCTATCCCTGCCTACCGCCGCTCATGCCATACTGCTCATCTGCTGCTGCTGCCGCAGCTGCCTCTCCTATACCATCTGGGTTCTGCTACTGGGCAATCCAATGTCTGCTGCTGCTCCACCAATGCCTGACAGCCTGCAATGCCCAGCCAAATAGGGGTGCCAGGGTAGCCACCAAGCCCCAAGGCTTCCCAGCCTCTGCTGCTGCCGCTGGGTCTCCAACGGCCAGCCTTGGCACCACAGGCACCCCCAGGGGCCAAGCCTCCCTGCCCAGGAAGTCGGGGCGCCAAGCCTTCCCGGTCTCTGCTGCTGCTGGGTCTGCGACGGCTAACCCTGTCGCCACGGGCATCCCCAGGGGCCAAGCGCCGAGCCTGCCTGCCCAGGCAAGCTGGGATGCCAAGCCTTCCCAGTCTCTTCTGCTGCTGGGTCTCCGATGGCCAGCCCTGGCGCCATGGGCACCCTCAGGGGCCAAGTACCGAGCCTGCCTGCCCTGCCAAACTGGGGTGCCAAGCACCAAGTCTTTCCGGTCTCTGCTGCTGCTGGGTCTCCGATGGCCTGCCATGCCACCGTGGGCCCCCCTGGGGGTCCCTGGAGTAGCCCAAGCCTCCCAGCGGTGCCAAACTCCACTGAACGTTCGGGGGGTCCGAACTCCACCAGACCGAACCTAAACTAAGTTTTTCGTCCGAACGGCCGATCATCCAAACTCCGTCCTATTCGCACATCCCTACTAGTAGCACTATAGGAACGATAAGCGGTAATATAATAGAAAATAGCTGGAGAAAAGCAAAATAGATTTATAAATATTTAGTGATAAGAGTAAATGGTTTGCTAATGTCAAATAGTTATGATAATGCACGTTTTTATGTTTTACTCATTCTCATAAAAGAGGATAGCCCACATTAGCACCCACCAGGCAGATGTTCACCTGCCCATCTATTAGGTATTCACCAGATGTTAGTCTGCACCACGCATGCAGCACCCACTTGCTCCCCACTTATGACATCCAGGGACAACACAGGCCCACCATGTGGGTCAGTGTGTGCTAATGCACACCCATGTAGTCACACCTTGTTAATTAGTTGCATGCAGCCGTGCCTGCAACCACGTCCGCCAGCACCATAAAGGTGTGCCTAGAGTACTCTGTCAGCTGAGAGTCAGTTGCTAGAGGAGAAAGTGATCACGTTCTCTCAGATGACAGGTGGCTGCGAGAGGAGAGAGCAAGGCAGGGGGTGCAGGAAGGCCATCCAAACCCACACACACCCTCTTCATCCCCCCTTCCCATCCCAACTAGTGCAACCCCCACTTCATCCCCCCTTCCCATCCCAGCTAGTGTAACCCCCACTTCATCCCCCCTTCCCATCTCAGCTAGTGCAACCCCCTCATCATCCCCCCTTCCCATCCCAGCTAGTGCAACCCTCTCTTCATCCCCCCCCTTCCCATCCTAGCTACTGCAATATAATTCAAATTTGAAAAATATTATATTTTAACTATTCTGTATACCATGTTTTGTTTTTTATTAATTTTACTTCTGAGTCACCCATAGGATGGCCCATAGTTGTGGCCTGAGCCCAGGCCCTTCACAGCCTTGCTACGTCCTTGGCTGAGGGCTGCACAGACCGAACACGGAATCCAGCAGGGTATTGTCTTGTTTGAAAATATTCAGTGTTTTCTTCCCCAGGCTGAGTATGCTTCTGGCTCTCCTCGCAGTTTAGAGAACATAACCATTTCCAGTCAATACGCATGCCTATGTAACGCCTGGCCCAAGGGGCCCAACTACTATGATAATTCTAAATAATAATAATAATAATAAATAAATAAAATACTAAGTATGACTAGAGTGGCTGTCCTGTAGGGAAGGCTGTTTTGTAATAGGGGTTATGTTCTGGGCAGGTAGTTAGAGGTGACGATCAACTAGCATGGCTCTGGTTAGCCCCAAACCACCCCTAACACCTCCCACCCCCCATAAGAAGCACCAAGCAGGGAGAACAAACAATGAATAAAAGCAGCTCTCTGGTGGCAGGAAGACTTGTTTTTGTAGTTGCTTGACAGACCATGCTCCTGGAATGCAAGTCGCCTGCGGCTAATGCTTTCTGTGCACTGGGGTATGAGCCAGTGGAGACCCAGTGACATCACTGTGTGAATGAGAATGGCCGACCTTCCGGGGGGGGGGGGGGACATCTTAGGAGGATGGAGGCAGGATGAAGAAGGGAGATGTTGTATACTTGCTCTTGACAGCACAAACACAATATGTGAATGAACCACCCAGACACAGTTAAGCCTGTTAAGAGAAATTTGGGGCCACGGTACATCCTAGTAGCTGGGGGCCCTCTATTCCCATCCCCTTCTCACTTGCTTTGAAATCATATACTGGAGACCATAACGGTACTTTATTGACACATACCACGGCGGGCATACGGACAGGCGGTACAGCTGCACCAAGGCCCCCGGGTTTGTGGGACTCAAGCCAAGCTCCTTGGGACAGCTGAGTCCCCTGATGCCAGGAGGTGGGATGAGCAGGCCCATTCCAACTTCTGCACCAGGGCACACTCCAATCTAGTCCTGCTTCTGACACATTTGCAATTATTAATCTGCTCACTGTATTTTAACATGTATTACAAATGAACATTGTTGTACTTTTGCTTCCTCCACCGCACTCAAGCTTGGAGACCTGATTCAGTTTTAACCCCCATTCCACCTCTTTCCCCTCTCATCAGGGGCATTTAAATCACCATTCTTACCAGGATGACAACTCAAAATACTCCAAGATGAGAAGCCAGATCCCACCAAAAGCACAGATGCTGTCCAGTCTCACTCTGCAGCCAGGAAGGTTGGAAACTCATTCTTTACTTTTAAAATGACAGCTGAGATTTTCATGAAACTTGATTTTAGGAAAAACACCAATCACACAATCAAATCATGAACTTAGCAACCCTGTATCTCCTAAAATACAAACAGCAGACAAAGGATTAACTTTGTTCATGCTGCTGCAGCTGGATTAATGCAATAAACTGAGCTTTTAAACCCAGACTATAGGAAGTTCCACCAGTGGACTTGCTTCTCCATTTTGCTACACTAGGGATGAAGGAAATGAATACAAACTCTGTGAACTGACTTGGAATTGGAGGCAGGGGTGTGCTCTCAAGTTGGGGGTGGGACAGGGTCCAGATCATGGATCCATGTGCATGCCCTCATCTCTGATTCTTTCCCCTAAACTCACTTTTTCAGTGCGTGAGAGTAGATTCATGGGCCAGATCCAAATAAAAAACAACTGCAATCTGGATTTGGTCTATGGGCTGCAAGTTCCCCACTACTATTAGACTTTGAGCTAAGGAACCAGGCTGTCCTGCCAGGCTGTTGCAGACTCACAAGCGCAGAGGGGGATGCATAACCCACACAGCCAGCTGGTTATCCACACCACAGTGCTCTATGACACTTGGATACGCCTCTCCCTATGACTAGGGTAAAAAAACTTGCCATGCCACCCCTGATGCTCTGAAGTAACAATGCAGAAGGAAGGACAACTCTGTTTAGTTAGTTATTTTGATTTATAGCCCTCCCTTGCCCGATGGTTCAGGGTGAGTCACAAAACATATATACATAAAACTGATCAGAATACAAACTGTGTAAAAATATAGAAGTTTTCATTAAAACCAGCATCTGTGACCCTATCCCCTCCTGCCAAATGCCTGGCCAAATAAATAGGGCTTTCAGTGTCTCTGGAAAGTGCTTGGGGTCGGGCTTTGGTGAACCTCCATGGGAAGGGAGTTCCAGAGCTACGGAGTAGTAGAAGTAGCAGGGTTCCTAGTTTTCTCTGGAAAAAAAAAAAAAGAGGAAATTCTCGGGGGGGGGGCGGGACCTAATTTCTCTGATTAAAAACACCAATATCTGCATATTTTGACCATTAAAATTAAAAAGTGTTTATTGCAAATTGTTAATTTTTTGTGATAATTTGATGGACTGGTTGCCACTGCCACTCAAATAACAAAATAAAACAATATCCCATACCAACCAGCTCTGTCATGGAGCCCAAGTCTCTCCCTCTCCAGATGGCAGGAGGTGGGTGGGTGTGCCACTCCAACCCCCTCCTCCCTGCCAGTCACGGCATGGACCCCAACATACCTCTGCCTCTCCAAAAGCATCTGTGTTCTTCTTGCCCCAAATCTCTTCTCTTGGATGCATGTGCACACTGGAACCTCCACAGAACATCTGCCTCCTTTATCTATGAGACCGCCTCACCCCACAGGTCTTGGATCAACCCCATGGGCATCTGGGGGTGGGGTGGTGGTGTTGGAGGTACCCCAGGCGCGTTGGGTGGCCACCGATGATCGACCTTTTTCACACACACCCACAGAAATTAACACCCCACCCCACCCTCCCCTCTGAAGGTCTGGGCGAACAGCCAAGTCTTACAGATACGTCGAAAGGCCAACAGGCCCGGGGCCAGGCGAGCCTCCTCCAGGAGGGAGTTCCACAACCGCGGCCCGGCCACCAAGAACACCCTCTCCATCGCGGCCCCCCATCTTACTCGGGGGACCTCCAGAAAGGCGCCCCCAGTGGACCGAAGGGATCGCTCTGAGGCGTGGAGGGCGAGGCGGTCCCCGAGATATGAGGGGCCCAGACCATGCAGGGCTTTGTAAATCAATATTAACACCTTGACTCTGGCTCGGTATGCTATAGGCAGCCAGTGCAGAGCGCGGAGCACCGGTGTTATGTGCTCACGCCACCCCATCCCCGTCAGGAGAAGGGCTGCTGCATTCTGCACTAGCTGCAGCCTCTGAACCAGAAACAAGGGAAGCCCCACGTACAGCGCATTGCAGTAGTCTAGCCTTGAGGTGATGAAGGCATGGACGAGAGTGGCCAGATAGGGCCCGGAGAGGTAAAGTCAAAGCCCCCGTACCAGATACAGCTGGCAAAAGGAGGCTTTAGCCACCACCTCCACCTGCCAATCCAGACGGAGGCCTGAATCCAAAACCACTCCCAGACTCCGAACCTGAAGAGCAACAGGCGGGCGAAACCCCCCACCCCAATCAGGGGGGCCAGCACCTCCCCTGCCCTTCCCACCACCATCACCTCCATCTTATCGGGATTGAGCTTCAATCTGCTCTGCCGCATCCAATCCACCACAGCCTCCAAACATTGGGAGAGTAACGAGACAGCAGGACCTGGGTCAGTTGAAAACGAGAGGTACAGTTGAGTATCATCAGTATATTGGTGACATCGTACCCCAAACCCTCTCACGATCTCCTCCAAGCGCTGCATATACACATTGAACAACAATGGAGACAGAATGGAACCCCGTGGAACGCTGCAGGTCAAGGCCCGGGGGCTAGATGTTTCAGCCCCCAGCACCACCCGCTGGCTTCTACCCAAGAGGAATGAGCGGAACCATCCAAGGACAGTCCCGTCCAGACCTCCCAAGTCTCGCAGCCGTCTCAACAGCAGTCCATGGTCCATGGTATCAAAAGCGGCCGAGAGATCTAGCAGGATCACAAAGGTCGAACATCTTGCATCCATCTCCAGGCGGAGATCATCCATCAAGGCCACCAACGCCATCTCAGTACCATAGCCGGGGCAGAACCCAGATTGAAAAGGGTCAAGGAAACCAATGCTGTCCAAATGTGCCTGGATTTTGAGTGGGCTCTTTTTTGTTGCAAAGGTTGAAGCATGAAGAAGCTGATCTCCTTGCACCAATAGGATGCTTGCTTTCCCCACCAACCTCTCCCTGTTTTATCCCATCTCTTCACTGGGTAGGAGCAAGGAGCTCACTCGTCCAGAGTGCTGGTTTCCCTGCTCAGTGACTTCAGAGAGCCTTTGACTGCAGCTGCTTGCACTGAAACTTGGAGAAACTCCCAAAAGACTCCAAGCAGCAGAGCCATGGTTTCATTGGCCTGATTTAGTCTGCTTTGCCTTACTTTGTTAGAGGTGGGATGTGGTGGCCTTGTCTTATTCAGTCCCAATTTATTTGAATTTATCAATTTATTCCAATTTATTTGAATTTATCTCCCGCCCTTCCCTGTAGACTCAGGGCGGCTTTAACCCAGCCAAATAAATAGGTTTTACATTGCTTTCTGAAGATGCTCTGGCGAACCTCCAGGGGAAGGAAGTTATAAAGCTGTGGGGCAGCCACTGGGAATGCCTCTTTGCATGCCCATGTTGTTTGAACCTGGTGAAGTGGCAGCTGAGCTGACCTAAGGGGGAGTGCAGTGGAATATAGGGAAGAAAGCAGTCTTTTAGATATGCAGGGCTCAAGCTCTTACTGGCTTTATAGGTCAAAGCCAGCAGAGAGTCTGATCCTGCAAACGCTTGCTGGCAGATACTGTGCACGCCTTGATGAGTTAGCCCCGTTATTGCTGCTGAAGCTACTAAATGGCCTGTGTTATCAAGAGCCAGATGAGAGCTCAGTTCTCTTGGTGTCATCGTACCTGTGTCAACTGAGTTCATGCTAGTGAGACAGCATTCCCAGAGAT
Organism: Sphenodon punctatus; assembly: GCA_003113815.1. Lineage (NCBI taxonomy): Eukaryota > Metazoa > Chordata > Lepidosauria > Sphenodontia > Sphenodontidae > Sphenodon > Sphenodon punctatus. Next base: position 646,368 of record QEPC01006820.1, read on the forward strand.
ACCAGTGCTGGAGGGCTTGGAGGGAGGGCTTGCACGAGGCTGACGCAGGAATATGGAATGTTTGCAGGCGGCCTCCTTCCCCACACGAACGGATGACCCGGAACAACGTGCAAGGCTTTGAAATAGTCTCTCTGTTCATTGCAGAGCCGTGGGAATGCCGAGCTGGCCACATGCTAGGGAGACAGCCCAGGCTCACAGACCACACCGGTAACTACTTGGAACTGTAGCCTGCAAGTCAGGGACATAGGTTCTCTCGGGTCCATCCCAATCTCCGATTCAGACCAGCACCTCAATTAAACTCACTACACAGCAGATAAAATCAAAACGTACTAAACAATAAACATATGTGGGCTGTGAGGTAGGAAGGAAAGAAAGGAGAGGAATGGGCTCTGGGGAGATAGAGAGATCAGCTAATGCCTAGATCTAAATTTCCCACCTATCTGCGGGACCGCCTTACCTCCCCGCTTCTGGATTGACCCCTGCGGTCTGCCAGGAGCGCCTTTCTCAACATCCCCCGAGTAGCTCGGGGGGTGACTATGGAGAGGGTGTTCTCGGTGGCCACACCTAGTCTGTGGAACTCCCTTCCAGCGGAGGCCTGAGCGGCCCCAGATCTCCCCTCCTTCTGCCGACAATGTAAAACTTGGCTGTTCTGCCAGGCTTTCAGTGAGGGAGATGGGTAGGGTGGGGGGTTTGAGGGTTGGGGGGTGGGGTTCTTTTGTTTATTCTTTGACATCCTCCATGGTGCACTGTATTTTTTTATGTTTATATATATCTGTATTTATTATATTCATGTTGTATTTTTATCTTTTATACTTGTTAGCCACCCTGAGCTGCTTTGGCAGGAGGGGCGGGGTAAAACTTTGTTAAATAAATAATAGATTTATGGCTTAACCCCTTCTTAGGAGCCTAAATCAGAACCCCTTGAGCTGTGGTTCCCAATTTGTTTTTTTGCCTGCATGACTCTATAGAGAAGTGGGGAGAAGGAAGAGAAAGAAGCTGGTCGCCGTCAACCGTATCTCTCCGTTCAGTCAGGCTTCTCCCTGTCTTTTGGCCCAGGTCTATAGAAGCTGCCGCTCTGTTGACAACTGCCAAAGGACACCACTTATTGGGCAGCTGTTTGGCAGTGTTTGGGACTTGGGATAAGACACCATGGAACAGTGACCCCATGCAGTTCAGTTCCCCCACAACCTTCTGGGCCTCGGAGTTTTTTAACATTAATTTTGTTATGGTTTTTTTTTTTTAGTTTGTTTGTTTGTTTTTGTCTTCAGTGTTTTTATGAAGTGGGGGAAACAAAGGTTGGAAGACTCAGATTTAGGAGTGGGTTTGTGGGAATGTTACACAATACCCCAGTGAGAAGGGGTGGAGAGGTAATGAGCATGGAGAATGGGTAGAGGGAGGGAGGGACTCCCTTGGGTGAAAGGCAAGGTGGTGGTGTCACCCCTCCACTAGGGTTGTGCCCCGAGAGACCCCCAGGGGAGTGCTCTCGGGGTGCTCGTTCCCCTTTGTTCTCCGGGCGGGCCGGTTGGAGAGGGGGAGGTTGCCCCAACTCCGTGGATGGCCCCTGGCCCGCGGGCACCTGCCCGAGCCTACCCTCACCCTCCCCCTGGACCGAGATCCCCCTGAGGGGCTTTAAGGCGTGGACCCACGTTGCGTCACGTGGCCACTTTAGCTAGGAGACAACCACCCTCCCCGGTGTTCCCCTGGATCGCCCCCCCCCAGTCACTTCCCTGCAGCCGGGCCCGGGCGCGACGCTCCTCGAGGTGATGCGGCCGTTGCTTCACTCCTCTAGCGAGGGAGCCACCAGGTTCGACGAAAGGGCGTTAGGGCGAGCCACCAGGTATTCTTCACTCCCAGCGCGGCGTCCTCCCCTGGTCGGGTGGGCTCGCCTTACTCTTCCGGGGCACGTTCCTTTTCCCTCCTTGGCCCCGCCCCCTGCGCTCTCCCGTTCCGCCTCCACTCCCCAGCTGAGGGCGACGGCCTCCTGCGTCGCTGCTGGGGCGGCCTCGCCGTCTCTTGCCGCTCTGGCCACGCCCCTTTCTCGTGCTCCTGAGCCGAGGGGCTCACACACCCCCGCCGGCAAGTGCTCGTCCCGGTCTTGCTGCAAGCAGGGAGCGGACGGGCCCTGTCGTGAGAAAAAGTCTGCATTACCGTGTCGCCGTCCCTCCCGGTGGGATATTGTGAAAGAGTAGGGTTGTAGGGTTAGATACCATCGCATTAGCCGGGCATTATTGTCCTTCATAGATGTTAGCCATTGCAAGGGGGCATGATCTGTCACGACCTGGAAGGGTGCGCCTGCCAGATAATACCGTAGAGCCTCGACTGCCCAGCGAATGGCCAGGGCTTCTTTCTCTATTGTGGCATACGCCCTTTCCCTTAAGTCCAGTTTTCGGCTGATATAGGCCACTGGGTGTTCGTCGCCCTCGACCACTTGCGAGAGTACGGCTCCTAACCCCACATTGGAAGCGTCCGTTTGTAAGATAAAAGGTACCTTAAAGTCGGGACTGTGGAGGACGGGGGCCCTACATAGCTTTTCCTTCAACCTCCGGAAAGCCTGTTTTCCCTCCTCGGTCCATTGTATAACCTTGGGCTGTTTTTTCCTTGTTAATTCGGTTAGGGGTGCTGCTATGGTTGCGAAATGGGGCACATGTTTCCTGTAGTACCCGGCCAGGCCCAGAAACTGCTGGACCTGCACCTTGGTCTCGGGCAGCTTCCAGTTCTGCAGGGCCTGCACCTTTCCCCATACCGGGCGGATACACCCCTTACCCACCATATACCCGAGGTACTGTACCTCCCGTAGTCCTAGTTTACACTTCTTGGGATTAGCGGTTAGCCCTGCCTGTCCCAACGCCTGGGCGACCGCTCTAAGGTGTTGGATGTGTTCGCCCCAGGTTTGGCTAAACACTACGATATCATCAATATAGGCAGCGGCATACCTTCCATGCCCGCGTAAGACCCGGTCCATCAATCTTTGGAAGGTAGCCGCGGCCCCATGCAACCCGAAGGGCATCCGGATGAATTGGAACAGGCCAAGGTGGGTAGCAAAGGCTGTCTTCTCCTTGGCCCGGGGGGTCAAGGGGATTTGCCAATACCCTTTCGTGAGGTCGAGGGTGGACAAGTAAGTGGCCTTCCCTATGGTCTCCAGCATGGTATCCACCCGGGGCATAGGGTAGGCATCAAACTGGGAAATTGCATTGACTTTCCGGAAGTCTATACAAAATCTGGTCGACCCGTCGGGTTTGCCCACCAGTACTGGCTGACTCCGCCAGGGCGAGCAGGACTCTTCTATTACCCCTAAGTCTAGCATGTCTTTTATCTCCTTCTCTACTACCGGCCACTTATGAGGGGACGTTCGTCGGGGCGGTTCCCTTACAATCTTTCCGGGTTCCGTGAGGATATCATGACACATCAGAGGAGTATGGCCCGGTCGACCCGTGAACACCCCCTCGTATTCTATGATGAGGGCTACTAATTGGGCTTGCCTCTCCGGCGTCAACCCCGGTCCTAGCTGGACCTCTGGGGTTTTGGTTTGTACTGGGCTATCATAGATCCCTTCGCCTCCCAGACTTACTGACGGGGTCTTTGCCTCATCCCCATGCTCTCTCTCACGCCACTCCTTTAAGAGGTTAATGTGGTATGTCTGTCGTTCCGGGCGTCTCCCCGGTTGGCGGACCACGTAGTTCACCTCGCCCACCTTGGCCTCAACTTCATAAGGGCCTTGCCAAGTGGCCAGGAGCTTGGAGTCGCAGGTGGGTAGTAACACGAGGACCCTTTGCCCAGGCTGAAGCTGGCGAAGCTTAGCCCTCTGATCGTACCCCCGCTTCTGTCCCTGTTGGGCTTCCCCCAAATGCTTCTGGGCGAAAGTGGCCACCCGGGCCAGTCTTTCGCGCAGCTGCGTAATATATTGGATCTGATTGACGGGTTCCTCGCCCGGAGTCTCCCAGGCCTCCTTTACCACGTCCAACAACCCCCGGGGTTGCCGCCCATAGACCAGCTCGAAGGGAGAAAATCCCAAGGAGCTCTGTGGCACCTCTCTGTAGGCAAACAGGAGAGCCGGTAACAGGGTGGCCCAACCCCGTGGTTCCTCCCTCACGAATCTCCTCAACATCCCTTTCAAGGTCTGATTGAAACGCTCTACTAATCCGTCGGTCTGGGGGTGATATACAGACGTTTTAAGGTGTTTTACCCGCATTAGTTTACATAATTGTTTCATTAGCTTCCCCGTGAAATTAGTGCCTTGGTCCGTTATCAGAGTTTTTGGGAACCCGACGCGGGAGAATATAGTCAGCAGTTCCTTCGCTACTATCGGGGCTTTAGTGGACCGGAGGGGTATCGCCTCGGGATATCGGGTGGCATAATCCACCACCACCATGATATACCTATACCCTTCTGAGGAAGGTTCCAGGGGCCCCACCATGTCCATCCCTATCCTCTCGAATGGAACCCCTATTATGGGGAGGGGGATCAAGGGTGCCGGTGCCACTTTCCTTCTTGTCGTCCTCTGGCAATCGGGGCAAGAGGAACAGAATCTCCGAACCTCTTCTTTTATCCCAGGCCAGTAAAAGCGCATGATAATTCGGTCTATTGTTTTATCAGCCCCCAAATGACCCCCCCACGGGTTCTCATGGGCGAGCCGCATGATGCCTGTTCTAGCCGGCCGAGGTACCACTAGCTGGTACACCTCGTCTCCCGTGTCTTGTTCGCGGCCTACCCGGTATAGGCGGTCCTGTACCAGCTCAAAGCGGGGCTGTTGGGTTCGGGCCCCTTCTTCCCTTTCTACCCCGTTAATTACCCCCACGTTCTCATATGCCCTTTGTAAGACGGGGTCCTCCCGTTGGGCTCTAATAACATCCCCAGGGCTTACCAGCCAAGGTGCATCCCACCAGGTGGGGGGGTTCTCTCCCGGGGCCTCCTCCGTCCCCGCGGCGGGTGTAGGGTAGTCTTCCTCTTCTCCTAGGCATCCTTCGGGTCTACACAACAGCTCTTCCCTGTAGGGCCAGTCGCGACCTATCACTATTGCATAGGCCAGTCCCGGTATGACCCCCACTCTTTTCTCCAACCCCTTGCCTTCCACTGCTATATGTACCAAGCAGGTTGGGTAGGGTTTTACATCCCCGTGTACGCAGCGTAGGTCTATATAGGGTCGCCCTGCCTTAGGCAAACCCTGGATACCCTCTCGCACCAAGGTATGCGTGCAACCGGTATCTAATAGAGCCCTATATTCCCGTCCCCCTATCCACGCGGCGACCAGGTGACTAGGGTTCTCCCCCTCGCGTCCCATGCCTAACCATCCCTCAGCGTAAGTACAGTCCATCATAGGACAATCTCTCCTTATATGTCCGGGTTTCCCACACTGAAAGCACAGCCGTTGGTCCCCGCCACCCCCTATGGGGTCGGTTCCCTGCGTGAGGTTTTTAGGTTTCATGGTGTGTCCCGAACCCGAGACAGGGCTCGGGTATCTCCCGTCTATCCCGTACTCTCTATTCTCCCCCCCTCGGGGGCCCTCCTTTCGCGTTTCTCTGCCCTGGGGTGGGATAGGCCCGCCCTCTTTACCCCCACTGCCCCATACATTTCCTTTTGGGCGTCTCCCCGTGTCACGGCCCCCTTGAACGGTCTCGAAAATTTCATAATTTTCCATTAGGGTTGTAGCCTCCTCCAGAGTGGTGGGCCGGTGTCGTGACACCCACGCTCGCCCTCCCGGGGGAAGAATCTGCGTATATTGTTCCACCAGGATCAACTCTAGCATTTCCCCTGGGGAGCGGGTTTGGGGCTTTAGCCATCGGGTGGCATGCGTTCTTAACTGCTGGGCTACTCCCCGGGGCGTGGAGGCAATAAGGTATTTTTCCTCCCTAAAGCGTTTTCGATATGTTTCTTCCGAGATGTCTAAACCCCGTAAGATGGCCGACTTGACTTTTTGAAAGTCAGAGGCCTCCTCGGGGTCCATCCGGTCATAGATGGCCTGAGCTGGCCCTGCCAACAGAGGGGCCAGAAACAGAGCCCATTGTTCGGCCGGCCATTTGGAGGCCATCGCGACCTTCTCGAAAACATTTAAAAAAGCCTCGGTGTCATCAGCCGGCGTCATTTTAGACAGCCGCATGTGGGGGGTCGGGGCCTTTTTGGAGCCTACTACACACTCTGCTAAAGCGGTCAGGGTTGGGGCCATTAAGGAGGATATCTGTTCTGTCAACCGGGCCTGGGAGGAGAGCTGAGCATTGGCCACCTCTGAAGACAGCTGCTGAAAGAATCCCTGTTGTTGCTCCATTTGTACCCTTTGGGTTTCCACTACCCATTGCAGGAGTCCCTCCCCCGTGGGTGGAGCGGCTGGAGAGCGGGTATCCATGGGGCCCTTCGTGTGCCCCTTCAGGACAGCCCTGCCGACTACGCCAGTTGTCACCCCTCCACTAGGGTTGTGCCCCGAGAGACCCCCGGGGGAGTGCTCTCGGGGTGCTCGTTCCCCTTTGTTCTCCGGGCGGGCCGGTTGGAGAGGGGGAGGTTGCCCCAACTCCTTGTGTGGCACCTGGCCCGCGGGCACCTGCCCGAGCCTACCCTCACCCTCCCCCTGGACCGAGATCCCCCAGAGGGGCTTTAAGGCGTGGACCCACGTTGCGTCACGTGGCCACTTTAGCTAGGAGTCAACCACCCTCCCCCCGTGTTCCCCTGAATCGCCCCCCCCCAGTCACTTCCCTGCAGCCGGGCCCGGGCGCGACGCTCCTCGAGGTGATGCGGCCGTTGCTTCACTCCTCTAACGAGGGAGCCACCCGGTTCGGCGAAGGGGCGTTAGGGCGAGTCACCAGGTTCGTCGAAGGGATGTTAGGGCGAGCCACCAGGAACTCTTCACTCCAGGCGCGGCGTTTTTCCCTCGTCGGGCGGGCTCGCCCCGCTCTTCCGGGGCACGTTCCTTTTCCCTCCTTGGCCCCGCCCCCTGCGCTCTCCCGTTCCGCCTCCACTCCCCAGCTGAGGGCGACGGCCTCCTGCGTCGCCGCTGGGGTGGCCTCGCCGTCTCTTGCCGCTCTGGCCACGCCCCTTTCTCCTGTTCCTGAGCCGAGGGGCTCACAGGTGGGGTGGGGTTTTATCATATGCATCACAAGTTTCTATCTGTATAAGGTGCTACAAGGGGGTAGGTGATTGGAGACTCCTTAGGTGAGAGGTGTGGGAGTGGGTGGATTGAGAGGAGGGGTGTGGTTAACTGTGCTTTGTCGTGTTGTTGGTAGGGAGGGTGTGTGTAGTTGGTTGTATTGTGGGGTTACCGTGATCTATCTGTATTTGTACATATTTTGTTGTACGCCACCCCGAGCCTTTTGGAAAAGGTGGGGTATAACTTTTAAATAACAAGAAGTAATTATTTTGAGATTTAAATATAATCTAATGACCCCACACAGCAGCAAAGTCATGCAAAATAGATCAATAAAAATAAAGATTTTGACTCACCCCCACAGATGGGACCCAATCCAAATGGTAGTTTGAAAAACCTTGTCCTAGTAGGTTTATTTATTTATTTAGTTGAACTTAATACCCCGCCCCTCTTGCCACTGGCGTCCCAGGGCGGCTTACAACATAAAACAATACAAAAATACAATTTCATAAAACATCAATAAAATCACAAAATCAGAAATAGAAAAAATAGAAATATGTGTATAAAATCCACCCTAATCCATCCCCCCGCCCCCCGAAAGCCTGGCAGAAAAGCTACGTCTTGCAATTATGTCGGAAGGCCAGGAGATCCAGGCTGAGGTGAACCTCAACTGGGAGAGCATTCCAAAGTGACGGTGCGGCTCCTGAGAACGCCCTCCTATCCGTCTGGACCTGCCGATAATGCGGGGCCTCTAGGAGGGCACCCCCAGATGACCGCAGGGGCCGCCCTGGGACCCGGTGTGTGTGTGTGAGGCAATCTTTCAGATTAGTGGGGCCCAGGCTGTGTAGGGCGTTAAAAGTCAAAACCAGCACCTTGAATCGGGCCCAGAACACAAATGGCAGCCAGTGCAGCAGCCGGAGCACAGGTGTTACGTGCTCCCTGCAATTTCTCTATGTAAGGAGGTGAACTGCCGCATCCTGCACCAGCTGCATTTTCCCGACTGTCACCAAGGGCAGCCCCAAGTGGAACACATTACAGTAGTCCAGCCCTGAAATAACAAACACATGGATGACAGTGACGAGATCGGAGTTCAAGACATAAGGTCAGAGTCTTTTCACCAGATGTAATTGGCGGAAGGCGCTCCTGGCCACTGCTGACACCTGAAGATCCAGGCGCAGCTGTGGATCCAGGAGCACTCCCAGACTCTGCACAGATGGGGGCATTCACCCTCCATTAGCACCAATAGTGGGGGACACCTCTTCCCTCAGATCACCAGTCCCACCAACCAACATCAACTCCGTCTTGTCAGGACTGAGCTTCAACTGGCTCTGCCTCATCCACTCCCCCACAGCCGCCAAACACCGGAACAGCAGGGAGACTATCAGGCCTGGGTCTGATGAAAAAGACAAATACAGCTGGGTATTGTCCACATATTGATGACATTCGACCCCACAGCTGAGAATGACCTCCTCCGGCGGCTTCATATACACATTAAATAGGAGTGGGGACAAGATGGACCCCTGCGGTACTCCACACAGAAGGCCCCCCCGGGAAAGACATGCAATCCCCAAGTACCACCCGCTGGGACCTATCCATCAAATAAAAACGGAACCACTGTAAAATGGTCCCATCCACTCTGGCCAACTCTTGCAGGCGTGCCACCAACAACTCGTGGTTAACAGTTTAGAAAGCCACTGACAGATCTAAAAGAACTGGAAGGGTCGTTGACCAAAGCCACCAACGCTCTCTCCGTACCGTACCACAGATGAAAGCTGGAGTGCATGGGATCTAGAAAACTGACGCAGTCCAGATGAACCTGAAGCTGACGGGCCACTACCAGCTCAATAACTTTCCCTAAAAAGGGAAGGTTAGAAACTGGCCAGTAGCTTGCCGGGGCATCAACATCAAGAGATGGTTTCTTGAAGAGAGGACGAGCCAGAGCCTCCTTCAAACACTCCCGTACTCTCCCCTCCTGAAGGGAGGCTTTGACCACCCTGACCAGCACTGGCCCCAACGTCTCCCTGGCCACTCTTATCAGCGGGCAAGGATGTAATTCATATGTTGTGGCCCGCACAGACCCCAGGACATCCGCCGCCTTGGCAGGCATCACCAATTGAAAGTCCTCCCATAAAAACTGACCAGACGGAGTGATCCCTGGCCTGCCTCTGGCTCTGCTGCTGCCTTCCAAGTGACAGTGTCAAAGTCATGCTCAATATGAGCGATTTTATCCGCAAAATATGTCAAAAACATGTCACAGCGGGCTGTGGAAGAATCCATATCCAGGCAGAGAGAGGCAGGACTGACCAACCCTCTCACCACCAGGAAAAGCTCCACTGGACATTACTGAGCAGACGCTATAAGGGAAGCAAAGAATCTGGTTTTTGCTGCCCATACAGCCACAGTATAGGCTCTTTACCATGCTCTATACTGCAACCAATCAGCTTGGGTGTGAGTGTGGTGCCCTCTCTTCAGCCGCCACAGGTCTTCCGTAAACCACGGGCCCCTGCAGTGCCGAATCCTCGGGAGTGGACGCCTAGGAGCCACCCAATCAATAGCATCTGCTAGCCAGCCATTCCCAAAAGCCACAAGGTCATCAATGGAGCAGCCATCGAGATCTCCAGGAATCTACCCCAGGGCATTCCGGAATCCAACCAGATCCATAAGCTCCGGGAGTGGGCCATCCGACTAGGCCCCACACCCCTATGGTCAGGAAGACGTGCCAGGATGGAGGCCTGCAGGAGGCAATGGTCCGACCATGGCAACAGTGTACACTCTACGTCTCCTAACAACAGACCCCCTGCCTCAAGGTCAGTGCAAAACATTAAGTCCAGAGTATGCCCTGCCTCATGTGTTGGGCCAACCACCACCTGGGACAGCCCATGGAAGCCATGACGGCGATGAACTCCTGCTCTGCCCCATGCAACCTAGCCTTAGCATGGATATTGAGATCCCCCAAGACAATAAGCCTGGGAGACCACAAAACCAGGTCTCGGACCAGAGCTACTAGAGCAGTTAGGGATGTCGCTGGGCAGTGAGGTGCACGGTACATCAGCAGAATCCCCAACCTGTCCCTGGCTGGACCCTCTGGTCCATCACCTGCCAAATTGACCACCAGGTAAAGGCCCTCTATCCCGGACTCTATTTGCACCAAGTACCTCCATGCAGCCAACCCATCCTTTAAAATAATGGCCACGCCCCCCCACCCCTGGCTGGTGTTGGACCGAGTACCTGACTGCAACGAGGTCAGCCAACACAGGCCCCAACAACTCATCCAGCCAGGTCTCAGTCACGCACGTGAGATCGGTCACCCACTCCAAGATGGAATCATGTATAATGGAGGATTTATTGATGACCGACCTCGCATTACACAACACCAGCGACAGACCCGGGTCCTCTAAGATCTCAAACACCAAGTTGCCTGAGCCCATGGGAGTCGAGAGGGGGACCAGCACCAAGTACTACTCCGACCTGTCTCTTATACACATCTAGATGTGTATAAGAGACAGCCCTAAAACCAATCCCCTTATTCACAACCCCCCCATCCCTAGATCCCCACCCCCAAATCCCATCATCCCCACCCCCTTGCCCAACCCCCCCTCTCACAAGAGGATACCACCTCGCCCTCCGCGCCCCAGAGCGGCTCCTTCGGTCTGCTGGGGGTGCCTTCTTGGAGGTCTCCTGTGTTAAGTGGGGAGCCATGATGGAGAGGGCATTCTCAGTGACCAGGCTGCGCCTTTGGAATTCCCTCCTGGAGGAAGCTCGCCTGGCCCCAAGCCTTTTAACATTCCGGCGAATTTGCAAGACCTGGCTGTTCGCCCAGGCCTTTGGGGAGGGGGGTTAGGGGTTTTTATCGCCCTCCACCCATATTTATTGTATTAAGTGTTTTTGTTGCCCTAGCCTGTTTTAATTGTCATGATTTTATGAGTGTTTTAAAATATTTTTATAATTGTATTTTTTATATTTTTGAAACTGTTAGCCACTCCGAGCTGTTTTCGGCAGGGGCGGGATAGAAATTGTTGAAATAAATATAAATAAATAAAAAACTCTAACCAAGCAGACCCGTCAGCCACTCACACCGGCCAGAGGATCCCTCCCCCACGCCCTCCCATCCCCATATTCCTTACCCCAAAAAGTGACCCCTCCCTGCTCTCACTGTGTCTCCCATTTGCCCTATCCAGCTTCTCTCACCAGCTGGAAGGCTCCACCCTAGCCCTGTCCCTCCTGATTGCTCTCACCAGTGGGAGACGCTTCCCCCCCCAAAAAAAAAAACAACCCCTATACCCTATACATTCCCCCCTCTCTTCCCTAAACCCACACAGATTCACACAAATACTACTAGGATCAGTCCTTCCACAGAGTGTCAACCTCCAGCCCCTCATGCCCCACCTAAGGGCCACACCCAAGGGCCCTTTGGCGTGTACCTGAGGCGCTGCCAGCAGGTGCACTGCTTGTATAGCACTGCAGCTCCTCCCCCTCACACCATGAGAGATTCTCTGGCCCCACCCCCTTCCCTCACTAACAGGGGGGGGGAGATACTCAGTCTTGGGGCCCGGAAGTCCAGGGGGCAGCAGTAATGACCGACCAGCACATAAGGGGGCAGCTCCCAGCCCCACACCTCAGTTCTGGAAAGGAAGAGATCTGCTTTTTGATTCTACAATTTTTAAAAATTATTTCTTATTAGTTTCTTCTTTTTAAGTTCTGCTCTGGGAGAGGCATGGACCCTGGACTGTAGAACACTTTCCAGGAAGTGAGACAAGGCCTTGGTGAAGAAGACAAGGCAGGCCAAGAAGAGCATAATTACTGTCTGACTTTGGGGAAACAGACCCCTGAAAGTCCCTGTCCCTTGACCCCCATAACTCCCTACCCTCGTGTCCTCAAGTCACCTGCTGCCAGCTCTTGAGCCATTTACAAAAAAACCAAAAACAAACAAATGGGAGAGGTAGGGGGCAGGGGGCATTCACAGTATGTCCTACCTTGGCCTGATTTTGTGGGGAAGGGATTCCCCCTTCAAGAAACCAAGATGGAGATCCCCATTGTGCTCTCTTCTTATGCTGCTAATGAGGAGGGCTCCACACTAAGCATTATAGGTGGAAATCCTCTTCATCTAATAGCACAGTCCTCCGTGGCACCCAAAGGACCAAGCCCAGTAGTCTGTAGCGATTTAAAGGGACAGTTCACAGAAAGCAGCAGCTGTTATCAGATACATATCTAAACCACACTTCAAGCAGTACAATATCAGTTTATATACCGCGTCCCACTTGGACCTGATGAAATAGATCACTTTATAGTTGGGGGTTCCATCCCTAATCTGGAACAATTACTTTGTATACAATAAGTCTGATTTTAAAGGTCATCCAGAAAGAGTGTGGTTGCTGTGTTGGTCCTGCCAATCAGGGGTCATCATGTTCATAAAAAGGTCATTAGAGATGTGATAACTCTGACTGAGTTGTATCCTGAAATACAGCTTGTTAAATTTAGAAAATGGGGATATGGTGTTTTGTTTTGTTTTGTTTAAAAAACAAAAACAAACCCTAGTCCTTTTAAGCAATGTTGGGGCTAAAATAACCTCACCTAGACTGGCAAATGTCCATGCCTCCCCCCTCCCCCCCCCGAAATAGGTGATGTTTTCTTCCCTGTGCTCTAGACAGACTGAATACTCTATTCCTTATCTAATCATGTATTGATATGTCTGTTAGGCAAGGTATGGAGCCTAGGTCATTCATTTGTGAATGCTGGCTTTTCAGGGATGGATGAATCAGCCTGGATAATCTAGTAAACCCATGAACTTCTAAAGCATGGAGGTGTCTATTGCAAGATCTTGGAGCATTTTATTCTTTTGATAAACATTGGCTATTCCTATTTATCACTTATATCACTGCAACACTTAGGGCCAGGGTTGTGTTACCACTGGCTAGAGCTGCCAGATCGAAAGTTCAAAAGTAAAGGATACTGTGAAGCTCGGGGACTCTGAAATAAGGGACCTCCATTATGTTCTAAGGAACTGTGGGGCTCTGACATAAGGGATGCCCGTTATATTATATGGAGCTCTGGGGTCTGAAATAAGGGGCATGCATTATGTTCTGTGGAGCCATGGATCTCTGAAATATAGAGCCTCTATTACGTTCAATGGAGCTGGAAGGAGGGGGAGCTCCGAAATAAAAGGGCATCCATTATGTTCTATGGAGCTGAAAGGTCTGAAATAAGGGATTGCCTGTGATGTTCTAGGAAGCCATGGAAGTCTGAACTAAAAAGGCATCCATCATGTTCTATAGAGCTGGGGGACTCTGAAATAAGGGGCACATCAACCTCTGAAATAAAGTTGATGTGTGAGAAAAAAACAGCAGGTGGAAACAGACAGATCAACTCTGTGTCTTTCATCTGACATGGGTCCTGCAGTCTCTGTGCTTATGCATTGCCTGGTTGTATTTGAGGGCTGTCAGGGCTGTGCCCCCCTAAACCCGTGGCTTTGGGGACTGAGAGGTGGCTGTCCTCCCTCCTCCCCCCCCTCCACTATTGGGCATGGAATTTCAGTCCTGCTCTCTCCTCCTGTTTTCAGTGTCTTGCGGGGGTGGGGGGGTGGGGAGCAGTTTAGACATGCCTCCCCACACCAGAAGTCACCCAGCCACCATTGAAAAACAGTGGCACCGGACAGCTCATGCATTCATTTTACATCCGGATTTGTCAAAACCATATATTGAGGTTTGACAAATCCAGATGTAAAATGAATGAACAAGCCACTGCTGTTTTCAATGGTGGCCGGGCGACTTCTGGTGCGGGGAGGCATGTCTAAACTGCGCATCCCTGTGACATTGAAGCGACCTTGTCTAAACGTGCACAGGAAGCTGATGGAGCATCTGTTGCTGTTTTGCTACATGGTGCTCTGGGCCACTTTTTAGTGTTGAAGTTCTCCATCATACAGGTTGTGTCTTCCTCTTGTTGTATTGCTTAGCTGGTGCTTCCCTTCCCTTATACCTCCCTGTACCCGTGGGCTGTGTCTTCTGAGATTTATGGGGAATTTAGCTCTTCCACTAGTCACACAATGAGCTCCGCCCACTAGCCACACAACAAGATAATCCAGCTGTGTCCCAGTATTCCACAGGGTTACCCCTAATTTAGTGCTGGCCTAGTCTGCACTCACCCCTTCAACCAACCCTCTTGCCCTCCAAGGGAAGACTTATCCTAAACACAATGGTGGGTCCCTCAAAATATTAACATAAACAAAGTCCATTGTAAAGCCTTGGATGGATCCCACCTGATTTGTAGTCTTCTCAGTTTTTGGATCCAGCCTACTCCAGTACTCCACCTTTCAAAGCCTCCAGCTCAGGTAGTCAAAGTATAGTTTTCCCTCAGCCCTTTTCTGGGTCTGTAGCCTGGGATCAGTCCGGCTCCTTGGAAAGATCCACTCCCTTCAGCAATCTCTCTTCCCAACTGCCCATTTTGCTGAGTCTGAGCCATCTTTATATAGGCCTGGCCTCTGTCAGGTGTGCTCCTCTTAAAGGGATATCATCCTTTTACTCTTTCTTTATACTGTGCTCTGTCACACTCCCTCTAGCTTTTCTCTGTTTTACCTCTTTGCCCTCATGGCTGGATCTCCGGCAGCTGCCCCATGTGAGTGGAGCTCATCTGCCCAACTCCCCATGCTGGCCCCGCAGTGTGGCAGCTGTGCTTGCCCATCACAGAGCCACGATCGGGCTTCAGCAGCTCACATGGAGACACCCAGTCTTTTCTTAGCCATGATCTACTGTTGTTAACCCTCTCTTATCTGCTTGTTAAGTTTCCTTCCATAGTCTTGCATGGTTCTAGTTATTGCTTGTTAAGAGTTTGGTTCTCCTCTTCATAGCTTGTATTGCATACTTGTATTCTGCCTTGTGGTGCCTGGTTCCCTTCCCTCCCTAGTTCCCTATCTCTTCCATAGCTGGCTCAGCCCCTCTCTGCAGTGAAGTCTTGTCTCTCTTGGTTTACCCTAGACCTTTCTCATTCCTGTATTGTGTGTTGCTGTGTGTCCTCCTCTTCACTGTACTCCTGTTCCTCTGTGGCCTTGTTAGGCACCTTCTCTCCTGGTTGCGCGCCTCTTTATATTCACTTAGTCTTATGTCCTATGTCCTGTTCTTCCCCTTTCCCTATATTCTGCTATTCCTCCTTAGACAACTCTGGTATTCTTGGTGTGGTCTGGTGCCAGGTGTTTAACCTCTATGGTGTCCCTCTGGAGGGTGTCTCTCTGTGTGTTTAACCGCTCTTGGACCCCCTACAGAGTCTGAGCTACCTTGTGGTTCTTTGTGGCCTCGTGCCTGCCTCTTCTCTTGGTCTCTGGACTTGGGAGATTCTTGGTAATGATTTCAGCCATAGCCTCAGAGCTTAGCTGCCATTAGATCCTGGGGGAATGTTAACCCTGTAGGCAGGGCTCTGCTTCCTTAGGCCACTTTCAGACCTCGCCCCCCCTCAGTGATACAGAGCAGGAAATCCGGCTCTGTATTGCTGCGGGTGTTTTCCGGCAAAGCCGCATGGGGGGGGGCTTTCAGACAGACTGAACCCTGCGCATATCCTAGTGTGTGCATTACCTCTCGCAGCCAATATATGCACGGGAGTGGGGGGAGGTCTGAAAGTGGCCTCAGTCAGTCTCTGCCTGCCTTGTAGGCTGGCATGTGTCTATTCATCTGCACTCTCAGCTCGACTTTTCCTATTTGGTTCCCCTAACGTTCCTTTATATTTTCCTGATACTGCTTCTAGGGGGCCCTGATCCTGATTCCACTCATGATTCCACATCCTGATTCCTGGCCATGCTCCTGACCGAGGCTGAATGCAGGTGAACCAATTGAAGCTGAATCCAAACAAGACCAAAGTGATGATGGTTGGCCAGTCTTGTGAGAAGGTTGGGGGCACCTGTCAGCGACAGGGTCCTGCCACCTCTGGTCACTCAGGTAACAGGTTCACAGCTTTGGGTGCTCCTGGATCCATTTCTGTGCCTGGAACTTCAGGTTGCAGCAGTGGCTGCAATCACTTTTTGCTAACTCCACCTGGTGAGACTTTTTCTTTTAGACTCAGACCTGGTCACCATTATCCATGTCTTTGTAACTGCAAGGCTAGACTACTGAAATGCACTCTGTGTGGCTCTACCCTTGATGACTGTTTAAAAGCTGCAGCTGGTGCAGAATGAGACGGCACACCTTTTGACAAGGGTAGATTACATTACACCATTTCTTCAGAGTCTGCACTAGCTTCCAATTGCCTGCCAGGTGCTGGTTTTAACCTATAAAGCCCTAAATGGCTTGAACCTAACGTTAGAATTAGGACTGAAATGAGCAGCTAAATTGCTGCTCGCAAGAAATTTCACAATATTGGGAACTGGGATCAATTCCCAACTGTCTCCTGATACCTATATGATTTCTCAGTTCTCACAATACTACAAGATACTGTCTCAATTTACTGTTCCTGCTTACCATACTGGTTTGCCCATCCATTTGCCCATTGCTGAGGGTACCATTGTACTTCTGGGTTTATTGTTTCCACATATCTGAGCTAGCCCACACATTAACCTATCCCCAGTGCTCCTTAGCCTCCACTCCAGTGCCTCCAATCAGAATTGTTGTTCTGTGTACCCTTTGCTTTGACCAATCTGCAACTGGATTGCAGATTAGTAAAGGAATCTGTGTACCAGCCAATGAGTGACAAGGAAGTACAAGTGAAAATGGAATGCAAGAAATGTGGTGTTGCATTGGTATTACCTCCCGGGATGTAAAATGGATGGCAAAGCGGTAAATGGGATCCTGGTAAGCAGAAAGTCAGTAGATCAAGAAATGAAATCTTGATTGAGACCGAGTACTGAGAAGTTCTCAATTAGACTGAGACTGTATCAGAAACTGGGATTTTGATAAGATTTCCTATTTGGGCAAAATTTCATTTCAACCTTACTTTATATATCTGAAAGACTGTCTCTTCCCTTATGTTTTTTTGAGATCCGTAAGGTCAGCCAAGAATGTCCTCTTGCTAGTTCCATCACTGTGCCAAGTTCATACTGTATTTCTTTTCTTTTTTTAATATAAATTTTATTGAGAGTCACCAAACGGTGACAATATCAAGAAAAACATAGTAATAACAAAAATAGCAACAAAAAGGGGATATCACATAGATCAAGCATTTTGGGTTTACAGTTGCATATCAGTAGTGAAGGCACGAACCATTGCTATCAGCAATCTATCCCAATTTTTCAACTGTAATAGTTACTTCAATGGGGATAGCAGACCAGATGCCCGACAATTCAGGTGCCCTTATTATCCAGAATATGTGACCTTAGGCAAACTATAGGCCCTGAGGCGGGAAGCAAACGGCGTGCGGGTTAGTTGGAGCGCAGCCTGGGTTGCTAGGCGACTCCAGGCTGCACTCCCGATTGGACAGGAAGGCACATGGGCCCAGCCCAACGGGCGGGGTCCATGTGCAGAGTTCACGCAGCCCTAGCCGCAGTCCAGGCTAGGAGCTGCAAGGAAACGGCACCCACCCCACCCTTCCCTCTTGCACTGTGGGTTATCACCGGCCGCCATTCTGGGGCCAGGAAGGAATTTTTGCGATTAACCCAATTCAGCCCGAACAAAGGTTTTTAGTTTTTCGCCTTCCTTACAGTGCATGATATTTGGCTAATTGTTACCCCCTAGTTATTCAGGGGTGTTGTTGTGCTCGTTATTATAGTCGCACTCTGGCAGGGGTCCAGTACTGTAAGTTAGAGTAGTTAGAAGGGTTATAATTAAGAGTCATCTCCTTAAGAGATGGGGAGGCCCACCTGCCAAAATGCAGGGGGATGGCAAACGGTGGGGCAGCCTCCCTGGGAGGGGTGCCGTGCAACGGCGGTGGGGACAAGTATGGTCCCCCGTCGGCAGGCATCTTTATCCTTACTTGCAGTTGAAGGAGTGGACCCCCTCACGGACAGTTGGGGCCGATTGAGGGGGAGACATGTGATCGTCTGAGGGGTGGCAATCGAGGGTACATCGAAGCCACCCCTGGTTAACCTTGGGGTAATTGTTTCGTAGGTTAAGTTAAGTACTAGACCCGCATCGCACTAGGTGATTTACCCCCACCTAATTTGTGATTGTAATCAGGTTAATAAAGAGTGCGGCCGTTTAAACCCAGCACTGTGTCCTGTCTCCTTCGGTGCGTCGGCAATGAGAGCTCTCACTCTGGTAGACATGAAGTATCTATTAACCCTGAAGGGATAGGGAAATACCTCCCCCATCTTGATTTCTGAGGAATCTCCCCTCCTCAGATAAGGGTACAGCAGGGGACATCCAGCAGGGAGTTTACTAGAGACACCTGGATCCAGCAAGGGCAATAGTAAGGGATTGCTGGGTCCTTGTTTCTGTGAGGGATTCATATCCTCCAATACCAATAGTATCTTTTTGTCTGGTACAGTAATGGGTTTTGTTATCTTGTACCAGGCTCCCAGCAATATAAACTTTGTTCCAGGTTCAGTAGACAAAGGGGCTCATTAACACCTTATTAATCCAGCAGGAGAAAGAGTTGGGACTCATTGTTGAGGGGTAGGGCACCTTTTTCACTTTAACAAGCTTGGGATAAGCATTGCATGCTATCACAGAACAAAGTAACATCTGGGCAGGAGGGAGCTCAGAGCTGTGTGCTTGGGAGCAAGATGAAAACTAAAAAGGGTAGATGGGGTGTGTGAGTGTGTTTCTGAGTGATGATTCTTTAGCCCGCTGAAAGGGACTGTCACTGCTTCCACTTGTGATCCTCTGAGTGACTTTAAAACTAAAAGTTTAGCGCCAAAGTCAATGCACTCATTTGATAATTTTGACTTTTTAATAGGCTGAGTTGTAATTAAAACCGTCAGTCCTGCACATAGAAACTTATATACACAGAGCCTCTCACGCAGATATATTTTTTTCCCAGATTGGCTCCAACGTTAGTCAGTGGGCTCTTACAAATTTTCATAAACCCATGCAAATCTATGCAAATTTAGGTCAGCATGAAGTGTTTATTTTCATAAAACACATGCAGATTTATGCAAATTTGGGTCAGCGTGAAGTGTTTTTTGCTGTCAGATGTTGGTTGTATGGGGATTTCTGCAGCCTGACAGTGGTGAGAGATGGCCAGAAACAAAAATGATCAAGATGTTACCTTTCAATTGCTGTTTGTTAGTGGGTGTGTGCAGACTTTGGGGCTTCATAAAACTCTTCCTCAGGCAAGAAAATTAAGAAACTTATATTAACAACTTTGTCTCTAACTTCTCTCACACTTGGGACCAACACAGCAACCACAGTCTAGACTACTCAGGAAACTCCAGACAGATGAATTCACTTTGGAAGAAGATGGAATATTACTCCTTCAGCTTCCTGGGAGCTGCATCCCTTGATTCCAGGGACATTACATTCTCCCATCATTTCCAGAAGACTTTCCTCATCCTGGCTCTAGTTTAGTTGAATGAGTGTGTGTGTTTGCACAGAAAAGTTTGTACATTCGTGTTTCTCTCTACTTGAAATACGTTTGTCTGTGTGTACACACTGTAGACCTGTGCTACAAATACAAGTGTGCAAAAGCATGTTATGTATATTATTTATGTATTTAAATGTATATGCCGCCCTTTCCTGGAGGCTCAGGGTGGCTCACAAGTCATAAAAACATTAAAACCAATACAAAAAAAAAGAAAAAGCCACACCTAACCCCCCAACCCTCTCCCAACCCCCCTCCCCAGTCCCCTAATGCCACCTCCCCATTTTCCATACCCAATCTGCCCCATAGCCCAACACCAAAACCATCCCAGTCCCTTATCCTCGCCTGACAAATGCCTTTTCAAATAGAAAAATCTTACACCACCTCCAGAAGACACCCAGGCCCGGGCTCAAATGAAGCTCTGGTGGGAAGGAGTTTCACAGTAACAGGGCAGCAGCCGAGAATGCCTCACTGCGACCTCTTGTTGAACGAACAAGGCTAATAGACTGTATCCACAGGGAGGTTCTCCCGGCCAATCGCAGGGGCCGCAATGGGGCATGGAAGGACAGGTGATCTTTCAGATACGTTACGCATCTTCGTCCACGTTTGTGCCATGTAGAAATAATTATCCAAATAATTAAAATCCAAATAATTATTTGCCACAGAAATGATATTCACATATCTGATTATTTGAGTATTTCTTTTATGTCATTTTAATTACCTTGTTTTGGCACGATTTACCCCAGTGACTGAAATAACCAAGTGGAAATAACCCCAAATGAATATTTGTTCCTAGAAAGGAAGCAGGGATCAAAACGTGGAATCAAATCAAATATTTGTATTTGCACATGCCAGCCTGATTCAAAGCAGAGAAGCTCATTGGATACAATATTCACTGTAGATATTTGTTTCAGCTCTACTGTTATATTGCCCTAGGCAGGTTTCCTATCTATGTGCCTAAGTCCATGCACAGTCAGCTAAATGCGAGGTTTGATTTTTCACAGCCATTGAGCTCTGACATAGAAGTCAGCAGGAGTGGCATCTGCTTGTGCCAAGGCTGGACCTGCCCCTCCATGTGTTTGTGGATGTGTCTGGAGTGGCTACGGAGAGCATACTCTGTGTGTTTGCCTATATGTCTGAGCGAGGGTATATGTGGGCTGCATGCCTGGGTATATGGGCTGCTGTGCATGCCGCGTGTGCCGCACTAGCCACCAGAGCTGCTAAGAAAGTCGAGCAAAAGGGAAAGGCAGGGAAAGTAGAATTAACAGAAAGGGTGTTTTAAAGAAAACAATCTAGAAGAAGTTAGAAAGTCAAAAAGAAAGTGACGCTTAATTCAAAGCTTTTTTTCAGCCTTTTCCACCTAGGAAGCATGAAAGCAGCTAAATTAGCAAAACAGAAGTAAACTGTTGACTGCTTCAGTGCAGGATTAAGTGTGATAAATGGAGGTTTTGTTCAGCCTCTGTCCAGATGTTGTGTCTATGCCGTGTTTTTTTTTCTTTTTTTCTTTTTTGTTTTTTTTACATTCTTGGCCTAAGGCCCATATATATTTTGGATACTGCAGGGAGTATATAATATCATTGGAAAATGATGTGGTCTGGTAACCTTTTAAATAACATTTCCTCCCTCCTCTCTTTTCTAATAGTTTGTTTTTCTTTCCATGTTTTCCTTTTATTGGGGGGAAATTTTGGGGGGAAAATTAATGAGGCCAAAGTTTTAAAACAAAAAAAGGATGGCTGTTAATTTTCCTCCCTTTCTTTAAAAAAAAAAAAAATTAGGAGTAAAGGGACTTGTAAGAGTGCGCATTTAGGATGTGTTGGGGCATTTTTTTCCATCTAGAAAACCTTCCTGATTATTTTTAACATTCCCTACAAACTTGGCCTGAAAAGTGAGGCAGGAGATTTCAGCAAAGATTTTAGGGGTTTTATTCCTCACCTTTCACCTTCTGTTTCCATTTTTAAACCCTCCCAAAGATACTTCTTTGAGTTTTGGAAGTACCAGCCACTCCTGGACACTTTGTATGAAAACGGGCAGTCGACTCGTCTTTCCTGAGTTTAAAAATACGGTATCCAGCAGGAATTCAGACCTCCCAATTTTAAGAAAAACAAAGGAAGGAAAGATTGTCAAGGCAGGCCTCAAAGCACCGGCTTGCCGCCATGCGAGTCATCCTCTGCATGCCTTGAAGGCTAGGTCTGCTCTGCTTTGGAGAATACCCATCCTTGCAATATTATAGTCCAGCATCTTTCCTGGATCTTGAGCATGTCCAAAGTGGAGTGCTTTTTATGTGTCTTGCTAGCAGAGAAAGAGGGACCAGAATGTGGGAAGGTTCCTCCTGGTCTTTCTCTTTTCCCAGGACTCCCCCATATTTCAATGCCCTATTGAACTAAGCTTTTTATTTTAAATCTCTGCTGGACAACACTTCTCATGTTTGATCCTTTATGCAACCACTTTTCCCAATGGAAGTAGCCATATTGAAAAGCTGCAGGAGTCCCTTTTCCCGCCGCTCTGGCTCAAAGCTTCTAAGAAGGGGACAGCCCTAGCGGCACTTTTCCTTACTGATGCAGGCAGTGCTTAATTTGTAAAAAATGAATTGCCAGGACCCATGCCTTCCCCAGAAGCCATGCCCCCTGCCCAAGAAGCCACACCTCCCAGTCCAGAGCTTGTCAGAACAGGGAAATGAACCCACTTCTCCAGCTAGCAAACTGCCTTGCTACAGCTGAATATAAACCAGGAGTTCTCATGACTTAATCGATATGATGACCAGCACAGGGGGTGGGAAAGACAAGTAATTAATGAAAGCCAAATAAACTATCAAGTTTTTTTCTGGCTTTTGTTTCCAACCAACCCTGAAATGGCCAAGATTGGTCTTTTCATGTTTCAGGATACACACACCAACTGGGAACATTTCCTGAGGCTCAGCACCCCTACCCCCCTCACTTGAATTTAATTGCTGGGGCTGAGCCCTAGCAAGCCCCCCCTCCCCCCCCCCAACAAATTAAGCCCTGTCTGTAGGTGAACCAGAACATGCCAAAATGCCATTCCAGTGCTTTTTTTCATGAGATTGGGTTTGTGCTGTGGGTGGGTGCAAGAGGGGAAATGAAGGGAATGCTTTTACTCTTTTAGACCTTTATTCAATTTGTCACCAATAGAATATTTGCAGACACAGCAATAATTTCTGCTTAAGGAAATCTGAATCTTATTGGAGTCCAGGTAGTATCAGACTGAGGCATATGCCTCTGCTTTTCACATTTCTCAACATGTCATGTTTTTAATCCAACAGAGTCACATCACACCCACAGCTACAACAGGCAATATTCTTGCTTCTGAGGGGTCGATTTTATTAGGAACATTTATAAATGCTCGGGTGTACTGCACAGTTCTTGATAAAGAGACTTTCAAGGCTTCAGGCTGCAAAACAGTGATGGCACCGCAAGACCAGCCATTACATGCCTGTCAACTCTCCAACACCTCCTATGTCCGCACACCCACTTACAACAGTGGGTGTTAACAGACATGACACTGGTCTGGTTCAGCCCACTACGGCCCACCTGGGTGAGTGCCGAACGTGCACGTCTGTTCCAGGCCCGCCAGATGTGGGCCCAGTTCAGACCCCAGCGGAGTAGGCAGCTGGGTCAGAAACATGGGCCCGCACGGAACTGGTCCCACGGTCTGGATCCAGGAGCCACACAGGTGGACCAGAGCGGATGGAACTCGGCAGGCACATCTGTTTTAGTGCCCACCTGGCCTGGTGAGGGGGTTGCTGTAGCAGCTAGTCATGGCTGCCTGTCATGGTGCCGGATGCAGCATATGGCCGAGGCCAACCCGGCCACACGTCACTCCCTGCCCTCACTCCCTGCCTAGATCAGGCCGAGGAAATGTTTATTCTGTTCCCTGACCTGTCCTGGCCAGGGACGCTGCCCCCGGAACATGAAGCTGGTGCCCCAGCTGCATGTCTATTTTATTTATTTGGTTGGTTGGTTTTACATTTTTACCCTGCCCTTCTCCAGAGACTCAGGACGGCTCACAA
Source organism: Sphenodon punctatus (assembly GCA_003113815.1). NCBI lineage: Eukaryota > Metazoa > Chordata > Lepidosauria > Sphenodontia > Sphenodontidae > Sphenodon > Sphenodon punctatus. The sequence goes on from QEPC01006820.1 coordinate 669,893, forward strand.
CACTGAAATTAAAAAAATCAAAATATAAAATACAATAATACATTAAAACCCCATTATCCCACCCACCCGACCCTTTACCCCCACCTGCTACCCACCAAGTCTTTATTTCTCTGCCAAATGACTGGCCAAACAAAAAGCTCTTGCATCTCCTCTGGAAGACGAACAGGCTCGGGCTTAGGCAGACCTCTAAGGGGAGGGAGTTCCATAATTGTGGGCAGCCACCGAGAACACCCCCCTGTGTACCTTCGATGTAGTTACTTCACAGACAGTTGGCACTCACAAGAGGGTGCCCCCAACCAACCGCAGAGGCTGCAACAGGACATAGGGGAAGAGGGGCTCTTTCAGATACCTGGGGTCCAGGCTGTTTAGGACTTTATAGGTTAATACCAACATGAATTGTGCCCGGAAAGCTATTGTCAGCCAGTGCAGACCCTGGAACACCGGTGTAATGTGTTCCCGGCGACCCGTCCCCAACAGAAGACAGGCCACCTGATTCTGCACCAACTGCAGCTTCTGAATAATCTTCAAGTGCAGCCCCATGTAGAGTATATTACAGTAGTCTAGCCTCGAGGTTACGAAGGCATGGATAACAGTGGCCAGATCTGAATATGATAAAAAAAGGTCTCAGCCTTCTTACCAGATGAAGTTGTTTAAAAGTGCTCCTGGCCTCTGCCGCAACCTGACGATCCAGGCGCAGCAGTGGATTCAAAATAAATACATTTTAATAATAAATTTATAATAATTGTTATAATAAATAATTTTTTATAATAAATAAAAGCACCCCAAGGATGCAAACCTGAGTGACCAAGGTAGGCCGGACCCTGTCAATGACAGGGGTTCCCACCTCCCTCAGGTCATAAGATCAACCAACCATCATCAGTTCAGTCTTGTCTGGATTCAGTTTCAATTGGCTCGCCCGCATCCAGTCCCCAATGGCAGTCAGGCACCAAGTAAGCACCGAGACTGCAGGACCTGGGTCAGATGAAAAAGAGAGAGAGCTGGGCATCAACTGCACAATGATGGCACCTCTGTTGTATTCCATTAGTTGTTAGTTATCAATTTAGTTTCAATTTGTAATTTTGTCCCCTAGAGGCTCCTCTAGCCTAGGCTGCAGGGATGATGGGAAAAAGGAGGAGGGACAAAAGGAAAGAGGGAGAAAAAGAGAAGCAAGATGGCAGAGACTCTGTATAGGGTTAGAAATAAAGATCCCTGTTATTGCTAAAGCATGTCTTCAAATCTCCAAACGATTTCACCCAGGGGCCTCAGATACATGCTGAACAGGAGTGGAGACAAGATGAAATCCTGCATGGCCCCACAAGGGAGTTCCCAGGGGGACGATGAGCCACCACTCATCACCACCCTCTGGATTCTCCCATTCAGGAATGAGAAGAACCCCCCAACCAGGTCCCGGAGCCGTGTCAAAAACACCCCATGGTCAATGATATCAAAGGCCGCCAGAAGATCTAACAAAATCAGCAGGGTACAATGTCCCCTGTCGATTTCCAAGCGGAGATCATCAACCAAGGCCACAAGCACAGCCTCATTGCCATGCCTAGGATAAAAACCTGACTGACATGGGTCCAGGAAACTGATAGCATTGAGTTGGCGTCCATCCATGCAGCCCCACCCCTGCGCTGCACACAGTGCCCCCCCCCCAGCTGATGGGCAGTTATGGCAGCCAATGGCAGCCGTCATGGCATCTGGCACCAGGGAGACCCCTGACCAGGTTAAGTAAAGCAGCCATTTATCTGTAACGGCATGATTTACACCCAGTTGGGCAGCCATTCCCCAGGCGGTGTTGGCGCTTAGCCTGGGCTATGACCTGGGGATGTTCTGGAGTCAGCCTGGGCTATGCACCAACACTGGCCAGAAAACAGCCTGGGCTAATATCTGGCAGCGCATTCAAGTGTGATGGTACCCCGCAATTCTGCATGGGTCAAAGCATGGAAATGTGGGCTATCATCACTTCTGAAAACACCCTATCTGTATATAAAGCGCCCAGAACAAGAAGCCGCTGATCTTGGTGAAGCTGATGTGGAACACTGCAATACAAATAATAAATAAGAATGAGTATATCATCCTCTCTAACGTGGGCGTCCAAGCAGAGATCATCAGCCAAGGCTACAAGCGCAGTCTCAGTGCCATGCCTAGGACGAAAGCCAACCTTGCCTGCCAACCAAGTGCAGTGGTACCCACACCAGGGCCCTGATCTAATCTAGCTTGGACCATATGACACCTATTACTGACTCTTGGGTTAAAAACTCTTTTGTAGCCCATATGGCAGTGGTTTTCAACCAGTGGGTCCTGGGAGGGTCCTAGGAGGGTCCTAGGGTCCCTGGAAAGGGCCCATGAATCGCATCCCCTTTCACACTTCCTCCTGCTGTGTATTTATTTATGTTATTAGATTTTTATGCCGCCCCCTCCTGCCTTCACAGCTCGGGGTGGCTTACAACATTTAAAAATACAACAACATAAAAACATTTAAAACAACCAATAGTAAAGCTAAAAACAAAAGTATTTCTCCCCCCTCCATACCCACCCAACCCCTACCCTCACCCATCTCCCTCACTAAAGGCCCGGCGGAACAGCCAGATCTTACAATGTTGTCGGAAAGAGGGGAGGTCCGGGGCCAGGCAGACCTCCACCGGGAGGGAGTTCCACAGCTGTGGTGTGGCCAGTGAGAACACCCTCACCATCATCGTCACCCGGGAAACCCAGGGACCTCAAGAAGAGCGCACCCGGCCGGCCGCAAGGGTCAATCCAGAACCCGGGGAGTGAGATGATCCTGTAGATAGGTGAGCCCAGGCCATTTAGGGCTTTTAAGGTCAATACCAACACCTTGAATTGGGCCCGGAAAACTATTGGCAGCCAGTGCAGAGAACGGAGCACTGGTGTAACATGCTCACGATTACTCGTCCCCCTAAGGAGCCGGGCCGCTGCATTCTGCACCAGCTGCTGTTTTGGAACTGTCACCAGGGGTAGCCCCACATAGAGTGTGTTACAGTAATCTAAACTTGAGGTAATAAAAGCATGTATGATAGTGGCCAGATCTTCATCTGAGACATACGGCTTAAACCGTTGCACCAGATGTAATAGCCAAAATGCACCTTTCACCACAGCCACCACCTGAACATCCAGCTGGAGCTGTGGGTCCAGGAGCACCCAGAGACTATGGACCTGGTGTACCAGCAGAGGGTGGACCCCATCTACGATGGGGGCCACCACTCCCCCGGCACCCCCCACAAGCATTACCTCCATCTTGTCAGGTTTCAACTTCAGGCGGCTCACCCTCATCCAGTCCCCCACAGCTGACAAACACCGTGTGAGCATCGAGACTGCCTGGCCTGAGTCAGCTGAAAAAGAGAGGTACAGGTGGGTGTCATCAGCATATTGATGACACCATACGCTGAGCCCTCTGACGACCTCTCCCAAAGGCTGCATGTACACGTTGAACAGGAGAGGGGATGAGATGGCACCTTGCGGGACTCCACACTTGAGGTCCCAGGAAGAAGATGAACAATTGTGTTCTCTCAGCCAGGAAAGAGCGGAACCATTCAAGAAAGGTACCGCCCACTCCGTCTCGGTCCCGCAGCCAAGTCACCAACAACTCGCGGTCAACGGTATCAAAAGCAGCCAAGATGTCTAATAGGATCAACAGGATCAAACGGCCCTGGTTCAACTCACGGGAGAGGTCATCAACCAAGGCCACAAGTGCAGTCTCAGTGCTATAACCCGGACGAAAGCCAGACTACAAGAGATCAAGGAAACTGATCTGGTCCAGATGCCCCTGAAGCTGACGGCCACTACCCACTCAATAACCTTCCCTAAAACAGGAAGGTTAGAGACTGGCCAATAGCTGGCCAGGGCATCAACATCAAGTGATGTTTTTTTGAGCATAGGTCGCACCACCACCTCCTTGAGGCAGCTCGGCACTCTGTTCTCCCTAAGGGAGGCGTTGACTATCCCCGCCAGCAACGACCCCAACATCTCCCGGCTAGCCTTGACCAGCCAGGATGGGCATGGGTCCAATTCACAATAAGTGGCCCGAACAGCCCCAAGAACAGTGTTATGACTGCCTGTCCTGCTGGGGATGAGAGATGGAGAGGAGGGGCATGGCTTTCCACAACTTCCCCACCTCACTGGCTCCTTCTTCTGCTGCCTCATGCCAACTCCCTGCTGCCCACCACCCAGCCACTCTAGTGGTGTGCTGAGTGCTCACATTTTAGCCACAAACCCTATTAGGGGCAGGTAAAGCAGCAATTCACATCTACCTAGAGTACTTCCCTGCCCCATCAGCATAATATCTGAGCGCCTCAACATGTTTAATGTATTTAGTCTCAGAACACTTTTAGGGTAATGCTGCTAGACTCATTTTACAGATGAGGCACTGAGGCAGAGAGGCTATGTAGCTTGTCTGAAGTCTCATAGGGAATATGTAGCAAAGCAGTGATTAACCTTGGGTCTCCAGTGAGACAGTCAGATCAAAATTTCAAAAATAAGGGACACTGCGGAGTTGTGGGGCCCTGGAATATGGAGTGCCTATTATGTTCTATGGAGCTGTGAGGCTCTCAAATGTGGGATGTTCATTATTCTCTGTGAGGTTCTGAACTAAGGCAAAGTCTGTTCTAAACCGTGCGGCCCATCAGGCTGGTGTGGTTAAAGCCTACAGCGCACATGGGCACGATGTGGCCACCGGTACGTCTAACTGCCTTTGACTCCCCTAACCCAATAGATCAGGTACTGATATCGATTTGATTTCAATTTATTTATTTAGCGTGACCATCCGGTCCTTGCTATTTAGACATACAAACATAAAAATCCAAACAAATAAAACGAAATACAAAGAACAAAAGAACAAACAAGTAATCCTACAATCAAAATGAACACTCACACACAAAAAAAGAACAAAACAAAAGTCAAATACTAACCTCCATCATCCTCAGAAACCGGGCCATCTCCCAAGACCAGGGGTGAAAATTTTAAAAAGCGTGTCCTACACTCGAAAGCCTGGACTAAAAAAGACGACACAGCCTTAGAGCTTGCCAAGTCAACATCTGAAAGAAAAATGCGTAACAATTCAGATTGAGTCCTACCAGGGAATAGATCGATATAAGGGGCTAGGAGTTTGGCACGGAGGGAGTCATAGAGATGACAAAAGAACATTATGTGGGAGATGGTTTCCGATTCCAAAAAATCAAAAGGACAAAATCTCATGCCAAAGGGAGTTCCAACATAGCGGCCCTCCAGCAGCCGAGTGGGAAGCACATTTAGCCTAGCCCCAAAAAACAAAACAAGATGCCTCATTGATATATCGGAAGATAGATAAGCAGTCATTTTCCCAAGAGGCGGCATAACAAACCTATAGTGAGCCAAAAAGGGAAAGGAACCCACCGCTGCCTGGTCTTCCTGAAGACCAATATCAGTAATCCTGGTGTTAATTTCCCGACGAGCTTGAGTTAAATAAATAGACTTCAAAGAGTGAGCTCAAGCCCCCAAACGGCTAGCTGTCTTGATAAGGTCTTTGTCCATGATGAGACAAAATGGTCCATGGATATATGGGCCAGAAGCCCTGAGTGGCCATCTTGGAAGAGACAAAGCCACAAAAAGGCCGCCTGCTTCCAATTTGTCATTCCCCAGGACAGCTGACCGAACTTCACTCTTAAGGCTACCGAAGGGGTCCCTTTTGGAATATAGAGCAGAGATTTCAAGGTCTTTATTTGCACAGAGTTAAGTGCAGAGGAAAACCCTACAACCCAGAGGGCTCCACCATATAGCAGTTGGCCATGAATTTTGGCATCCATAAGTTTGAGAGCAACCCTCAAGCTGTCATGTCCTTTGTTTTTAAACAATCGCGCAATGGCAGCAATCAGCCCCTTAGTTTTCGTCAGGGCCATCTCCCGGTACTGATATCCAGGACTGGAGCTGGACATTCAGTGTTTGACCAAGCAGGACTTGAACCCATGGTCTTAATAGATGTAGCTGAGTGCCTTAATCATTCAGCCACTGGGGCAATAAGGCATTCTGAATTAAGGGACATCCATTATATTCTAAGGAGCTGTGAAACTCTGAAATAAAGGGGGGCATTACATTGTATGGAGCAGGAAGGGTTCTGAAATAAGGGACACCCCCTTAAAATAAGAACCATCCCTTAAAATCAGGGATGTCTGGTAATCCTAGTCTCCATCATCTCAGACTACCATTCTAACCATTAGACCAACTTTCCTTGGTAATCATGTGGCTTGTTTGGGTTTCAAGCAAAGCTGTTCTCCACTCATGCTAAGAACTACTTTGCTTGTTGTTTTGTGTTGGCAGCTAGAATTGGGGCATTATCCCCCCCGAGTGAAGACAAGGTCTCGTGTGCTGTTTTTATTCTGGTTTCAGGGGAATATAAAAAGGTGAAAATTTCAGAAGATAAAACAGAAAAGCAGCAGCCATTCACAGCAGTAAACACCTTGGAAACTTGCTCCCAATTTTTCTTTTTCACTACCCCTGTCTCCTCTCCTCTCCCCTCCCCTCTTTCTCTCTCTTAAGGTAGCAGCGTGGGAGCGTTGCCAATACTTTGCGGTCCCGTGGGGAAGCTTTCCTCTCACTGAAAGAGCCCTTGCGCCTGCCAGCCCAATTAAAGCAATGTGAAAGGAAAGCAGCATCTGGAATTGCGCTGCCTCTCACAGCCAAGTCACAATTGTTTAGTCTGAAAGTCGTTTCAGGGAGAGCTGGGCTGGCTGGCTGCGCTGTGGCCCCCACATCTGGATCTGCGGCTAGACAGCCTCGTTGGCTGCCGTCCTGTGTGCATGTGCATTTTTAACTTTAGGATATGCTGACAAGTTAAGAAGTCAGAAAGTCAGTCACAGTAACAGCCTAGGCAGCCCCTTCCTCCTCTTTCTAACACACACACACACACACACACACACACACACACACACACACAGAGTTGACTAAATACAATTTACTGACATCCTTTCATCTGGAGAGAGTTTCTTCCCCTTTCCAGCCCGCTACTCAGGTCCCTTCTGAGTTATTTTGAGCTGAGCCAACACATACAAAGAAAAGTTTTCTCTTTAGCTTGTGCCTAGGGCCCTGGCCACACTACCTATAGTCTAGCTATAGTGGGGCACCATTGCTGAGTTATCACAGACGAGGGTCCCCCAAGCAAATGTTGTTAGCGCAGTAGTGGTGGTTAATGCGGTTGTAGTTATCATGGTTCTCAAACAAGCAGGGCTAGAACACCCGAAAGTAACAATGAACTTGTTGATCCTATGGGAGTTTTCATTAGGAGAGTGATATGGGTGACTTCATTTCTCCACGTAATGTGGTTAACACATGGATCCAGTTCCAGACCAGGGCTTGGATTCTGCTACTGAGTGGGGCTTTTTACCAGATTCTGTGCATAGTTTCTCTGTCCTGTAGACTCCGCCTGTGTAGATTCACACGGACAGGAGACAAAGAGAGAGAAAATGAAATCCCACGTGCTTCCTTAAGAGTTTGGAAGGTGCTTAGGAGATAAAGCAGTGAGAGTGAATGGATGGACAATAGAGCTTGTCAATATTTTTCAAAATGTGAAACCTCAATGATTTTTTTTAAATGGAAGCTCAAAGAAACAAAATGTGAAAAATTGAGATGAAACCTTCACCAAAATACTCAATTTTGACCAAATTTAGAACTTGGAAACATTTCCCAAATTGTAAAATTTCAATGAAATTTTGAATTTTAAAAACTTAAGGAGAAAATTCTAAAAAAGATAGTGTTTCCACTTTTTTCCAACCAGGATACAGAAACAGAGTTGTACAGAGTGATCATTCACTATTAAAGGTAGTAGAAACTTGTCTGACTTCAAGGTCCATATAATCAAGCTCAGATACTAGACAGAGCCATTTAACCAAATTTATTACTTCATAAGCAATTAATTAATGTATTTTAACATTGTTCAGGGCTGTGCTGTGGGCTTAGATAGTCAGAGTGCTGATCCACTAGAGAAGGTCTTTTTTTTCCCATGGAAAATTTTGAGAATGGATGTTTTCATTTCAAAGTTTTTGAAACAAGTATTCTTAATTTTAAGTAGGGCTGAAACAAATTTACCCATGCATATTTGTGAATAAAATTTGCATTTTCAGTCACAAGAACAAATCTCTAATTTTCACCATTTATACAAAATGTTCATATTCATTAGCTATGTTGGTTCACTTCATTTATGTTGTTAATTTCCTTATTTCAATTTGGTTATTTTTATTGTTTGTTATGTGTTACTTGGTTAATATCAGTAGTAATATTTAGTGCTAAATTGTACAACCAAAGTTCACACAAAAATGAATAAAATAGCCAAAACAAAATACCCAAGTTAACAAAATAACCCAGATGGATATTTGTTCATTAAATAAAAAAGGAAGTGGATATTGGTATTCATTGAGAATATTGCTTTCAGCCCTAATTTTAAGAGGAGGAAAGTTGTGACTTCCAAAAAGCAAATAATATTGTTTTCTATAACCCCCCAAAAAAATTATGTTAAAAAAAGTATAAAGAGCATTAAAGTTCCTAAGTTTTGAAATGGGATTTTTTGTTAATTTTTCATTGACAATAAAACCTCTAAATTTTGCTTCCAGAAAGATTGAATTGCAAATATGTTTTAGCTAACCAGTCAATTGTTACCTGAAAGCAAACAAAAAATGGAAATATTGCAAGAAAAAATTACAATATAATTAATTTATTATTATTATTGGTTCAAATTCTGGAGAAAAATCAGAAGAATTTGTTAATATACTCAAAAATTATTATTTATTACTTATATAGCACAAGCAATGTGCCTAGTTTTGTTTGCAGGCAGGTTTCTGCTCCAAGGGATAATGCAGTATAAAAGAAGCATAGATGAGTAGTCAGTGAAGGTGAGGAACTAGGGAAAGTCTGGCTGAAGAGGTAGGTTTTCAGGAGGGATTTGAATGTCAGGAGGGTAACAAATTCAGAGTAACAAATTTGTGTTTTCTAAGAGTTGTTTCCATTTTGAAAACATTATAACTTTCCAACTAAAAGTTTTTGTTTCAAAAATTTAGACAGTGCTCCTTTGCTCACACACACACACACACACTGTCTTTCTGAGGGTGTTTTTATTAACCTATTGGTTTTTACTGTTGGTTCATGTAAGGAGCTGTGGCAAGGTGCTGCCTGGGCACTAGCATAGGTGCCCTGTTATCAAGCTGTTAGCTAAATACTGACTTCAGTCAGAGCTGTGCAAGGAGCAGGAAATCCTAGACAGTGAAGCTTCAGGGAGGCAAAAGGGCAGAAGGCCATTGGTGATAAGGACTGTGCCTGCCTAGGTGGAGAGCAGATACTCTCAGATAAGAGGTCTTGCCAGGTAAGAGGTACTAACCTCTAAGCTGGGAGCAGATACTGGAAGCAGATACTCCCAGGTTAGATCATCTTTCCAGGTTAGACGTCCTGCTGCCCCTCCAACTCCACCCAAAATTTGCCTGGTCTCCATCTGGAATCTACAAATTGATTTCTTCTTATTCCCTCCCCTCATAATTCATCCCAGCCTCCTCTGTACCTCAGCCCCTGTTCACTCAAGCTTTCACAGTAGAGATAAAACAGGTACCCAAAATAATGGGTACAAAATACAACCTGTTGGAATCTGTGCTTAAGTTGAATTTCTCCATGTAAAAAGGTTTGACTTATCAGAAATTCAGTTTAAGCAAACCTTAAGGAGATAGACCTGGAGATGGAGAAAAATGATGCTCAGATTAAGTTAGCACCAGGTTTCTTGTCTTTCCTCCCCTCAGAAGCAGAAAGTCAGAGCAGACAGCATGGAGGGGGGTGTAAAATGCTATCAGTTCTGACTCTGATAGTCTTGGGTAGGCTGGAAACATTATACAAGGAAACCTGGTGCTCACCCCCTTACAGCCTGCCTGCTTACAGTCTGCTCTCAGAGTTAGAACTGACAGGATTTCACACAAACACACACATGGCTCTGTCTGGCTGTCAATGTGAGTCTGCATGTCTGGAGTCCTGGAGAGAACTGATTTTTCCTGATGCTCATCACCAGCATGCCTGGCATGAAGACTCCTTCTGACAGGGTATATACTACAGTATTTAAAACACATGCTGCCAAGAAATCATCAATACACTCAAAGGTCCTGAAATTTTTAGCTGGGTGGGTATACGCTACACACCTTAAACATTTGAGTTATCAGGGTTCAGAATTCTAGTTATCCAGATGGTGAAGCAATACATCCCCACAGACCCTGAGGTTGGGAAAAACAAATTAATTAAACTTGTCCAGAAATTCAAGTTATGTAAGTTCTATTTAAGTGTATTCCATGGTACAGTTACAGTACCCAACTAAACCTCACTGGCAGTGCCCTTTTAAAAATCTAGCAAATAGCTCCTTATGTGACCGACCAATATGTCAACGTATTATCCATGACTGAGTTAAAAGGGGGCAACTAACACTTGCCAATGTAGTTCTTGATGGTAGAGCTGTGGAAAGGAAATGGAAAAGTCGAGGGAGGGTGGGTTCAAGGCTGCTTTATGTAAAGAAACAATATGAGGACATCAGAGAATCCACCACACAGGACTGAATTATTTATTTATTTATTTAAACAAATTTAATACCCCGTCCCTCCCGCACAGCAGCTTGGGGCAGCTTACAATAAAAATAAAACTTTAAAAACATAAAAACATATCAAATAGGAGGATCAAAACCAACTTCCTATCCCCTAACCACACCCTCCCAACCCCCACCCTACCCATCTTCCCCACCGAACACCAGGCGGAACAGCCAGGTCTTACAACTACGTTGAAAAGAGTGGAGATCCGGGCCTCTATCGGAAGGGAGTTCCACAGGCATGGAGCGGCCACCGAGAACACCCTCTCCACCGTGGCCCCCCGGAAGACTCTGGGCACCTCGAGGGGGGCGCCCCCCAATGACCGCAAGGGTCAATCCAGGACTTGAGGGACGAGGCGGTCCTGCAGATAGGTTGGGCCTATACCATTCAGGGCTTTATAGGCAGGGCCCCGAGAAAAACGCGCTGCCGTGATTCGCGGTTTTTGCGCAGAATCCTGCCTTAGGCAGGATTAGCACAGAAACCAGGGAAATCGCCACAGATTTCCTTTTCACTGCTGGTGAATCAGGGGTTTGCTTTGACTCACCGGCAGTGAGCAATAAAGCAAGCCCCTGATTGGCTCACAGGTAGTGAGCCCCTGATTGGCTCACCGGTGAGCCAATCAGGGGCTTGCTTTGTTGAGGCCACAAGCCAATCAGTGGCTTGCATGACCCAAGAAAAAAAGTTTGCCTCAGCCATTTGCCTCCCTTAGTTGCCGCCGCCTCCTCCTCTCCAGCCTCGGGGACTTAGGTAAGTTTGCCTGCTGCGCACTCTGCCTTTTATGCGGGGCGGGGGGGGCCCTGAGCGCTCTGCCTTTCATGCCGGGGGGGGGCCTGCGTGCTCTGCCTTTCATGCCGGGGAGGGGGGTTAGGAGCTGTGCCCTCTGCTTTGTCATGTGTTGGGTATGGGGGGGGGTTGCCTGATATTTGAAACACCCATACACAGAAAAAATTATAAGCAGACTTTTTTATTCATTGGTACAAGGAAATGGATCGCCATCTGGCAGTTTTAATTTTACTAGACTTGTTTTGTAACTTTGTTGGGTCGCAGAATTTTCAATTTGGGGTCGCAGAATTTTCAATTTGGGGTCGCAGAATTTTCAATTTGGGGTCGCAGAATTTTCAATTTGGGGTCGCAGAATTTTTGGGGGGAAATTGCAGAAGAATCGGGGCCCTGTTTATAGGCAAGCACCTTGAATTGGGCCTGAAAGACCACAGGCAGCCAGTGCAGCGATCGAAGAATTGGTGTAATATCTTCTCAGTGGCCCAGTCCCACCAGGAGACAGGCTGCCGCATTCTGCACCAGCTGCAGTCTCTGAACCATCACCATGGGTAGCCCCACATAAAGCGTGTTACAGTAGTCCAGCCTAGAGGTGATGAAAGCATGGATGACAGTGGCCAGGTCAGAGTCTGAAACATACGCACCAGAAGTCGTCGCACCAGATGTAATTGGCAAAAAGCACTCCTCGCCACAGAGTCCACCTGAACATCCAAGCAGAGTTGCAAATCAAGGAGCACCCCTAGACTCTGTACCTAGGAGACCAGTGGAGGACAAACCCCATCAATAATGGGGACCATCATCTCCACCGCCTTACCCACCAGCATCACCTCCATCTTGTCAGGATTCAGCCTCAGTCGGTTAGCCCTCATCCAGTCCCCCACTGCTGCCAGACACCCAGAAAGCACAGAGACTGCCGGGCCTGGGTCTGATGTAAAAGAGAGGTAAATCTGGGTGTCATCAGCATATTGATGACACCACACGCCAAACCTCCTGACCACCTCGCCAGGTGGCTGCATGTACACATTGAACAGGAGAGGGGACAAAACAGAACCCTGTGGGACTCCACACAAGAGGTCTCGGTATGATGAAAAATATTTCCCAAGCACCACTCGTTGACTTCTTCTGGCCAGGAAAGAGCGGAACCATTCAAGAACTGTTCCGCCCACCCTCGCACAGTCCCGCAGGCGCGTCACCAACAACTCGTGGTCAACAGTATGCAGCTGACACATCTAATAGAATCAGCAGGGTCGAACAACCCTGATCTAATTCCCAGCGTAGGTCATTGTCAACCAATGCCACAAGCACAGTCTCAGTGCCATAACCTGGGTGAAATCCAGAGTGCGAGGGATCAAGGAAACCGACACGATCCAGATGCTCCTGCAACTGCTGGGCCACCACCCGTTCAATTACCTTCCCTTAAAAGGGATGGTTAGAGACTGGCCAATAGCTGAATTCCTGTATTAGTATTACTGCTTTACAAAGAAAACTTATACATGCAAGAAATCACTTTTAATGTGAGCAATATGCCAAACTATTCTCCATTCCTTGTGTGTGTATGTGTGTGGGCATGCATTTCATGTGTATGTGCGTGTGTGTGTTTGGGTGCATATGCCCATACGTGGGTTTTATGTGTCTGTCCATGTTTGTATGTGTGCTCATTGTTTTTCATCTTTCATCTAGGTTAGAAGTGAAAGCACAAGCAGGTAGCCACAAAACAGGTATACCTGTTGAATTTCTGGTACCCGAATCGACCTGGCAATATCGGGTACCAATCAGTACCCGACTGCGACCTGATTTGGGTACCCAGTGTCCTGAAATGTTGACTTCTGGGACCAATTTTTTTACTTTTTTTGTCAATTGGCCAACTTCCAAACCCAATTTATTAGTTTTCCATCCTGAAAAATCAACTTCTGGCTCTGGTTTTTTTTAATTTCCATTCTGATTTTTCAGTTTTCTTACTTGATATACCAATTGTTAATTGGAAAATCAAAAAATCTGTAATGGTAATTGGTAAAATGACTGATTTTTCAGATGTCAATGTCAGAGTACCCAATCGGTACCTGGGTAACCCATCAGGTACTCAATGCAGTACCTGAAAATGCAGGTGTTATCTGCATGGGTACTAAATTAAGTGCCTGTTTCAGCCCTAGCCTGGGTGTTTTCTGTGTGCATGAATTTTTGTGTGTGTGTGTGTCTCATGAATGGGTTTAACAGCTGTTTAAGGGTGGGTTAGGTTGTTTTCAAAGTCTTTCAAAAAACATGTTGTTCACAAAGCTCTCTTGTATAAATAAATACCAACATTTTCTCTTCTGACCTTTACTCTCTTGCCGGGTTGCATGTAAATGCAGAGCATAGGAATGAGCCTTTTGTACACAAGCAGACTTGAGTTACCATATCACTAAGACCTCATTCTGATGTTCGCTTAATTCGCACAGCCATGGCAGCGGCAACGTTCGATTTAAAGCAACGCGCACTTCCGGGTTGGTGTGAATGCACCTAGTGCACACAATTCAGCGTTATGCGAACTGGTGGAGTGAGGTTTGAAAAACTGCTCAAACCAACGTTTAAAAAATTCAGCATAACTGAATTGTGCGCACTAGGTGCATTCACACCAACCCAGAAGTGCACATTGCTTTAAATCGAATGTTGCCACCACCACGGCTGTGCAACTTAAGCGAACGTCAGAATGAGCCCTAAGTGTGTTCAGAATAGTTGAGATCCCTCTCTCCTGTCCTCAGTAGGAGAGCCCTAACTGCAAGGAAGGAGAAGAAGAGGGTTTGGGGGCTTTCTCCTGTACAGCTGTTGAACCACAAGCAGAGGGAAGGGAAGCAGAACATGGAACAGTTCTGTGAGATAATGTGCAGAGACAGGGCACACAGAACTACAAACAAAATGTGAAGTCTGTAGCAGTTTCTTCTCTGTGGTGTGGTGGCCATTTTAGAACTACACCACTTGTTCCACTTCATCCCTGCCTCTGGGCTGGGACCCTGACAAACCTCCTGTGCTCTGCTGAAAGCTCATTAAGTGAGAAAATAAACAAGACAATAGCCCACATTAACCACCCACCCCAGTAGGTGTTCACCTGCCCGTCTATTAGGTGTTGCCAGATGTTAGCATACACCCACCACACAGTCCCCACTCACTCACCATTCAGTGTCAGCTAGGGACACTGCGGACCAACCAAGTGGGCAAATCTGGGACAGTGCAGCAGGCTATGTGCGCCTACATGGCCACCTCCCATCTATTAGGTTGTGTGCAGTTTCTTGCATCCAGGTCCACCAGCACCATGGAATCACGGGCCAAAAGCCTAAAGCTCTCCAAGCAGTGACCATTTCTTCTCCCATCTCTCTGCTCAATGTGTGCCAAATTAAAAAACTCATTGTCCCAGCTCACAGCACATACCCTTCCACTAACACCAACAGCCAGGCAACTATGGTAAGGTAATGCACTTGGAGGTGGGGGGCTGTTTACACAGCTGCCTCCAGCTTCCATTTACAGCTATTTACATGTTTCCTTTTCTTAACTGTGTTCACAGGCAACCAGAAGCACCTCTGTGTAATCGGGTCAAGGCTACCTGGGGTAAGTGTTGGCAGGATGCTGCCCAAGAAGTCATGCTCTCTGGGGAATCTCAGCTCAAGTGTCTTATCACTATCAGTTTCTATATACAAATGCCCATATCATATATACAGTCCTGTACTCCTCAGGCAGTTCTCACAGGCTCTGTGGGTCAGGCACCAATCCCTCCTGCAGCCCACCAAACCCTCCAGCTCAGAAAATGCTATCCTAGCAGGGGTTGCGTAGGGACAGAGCCCAACCTAGGTTCCTATCTCCTCAAGCACCTCTTGCTCTGGTACCAACTCTTCCTAGTGAGTTCTCAGCTCAGGGTTTTATCCTGGGTTGGCAGCTCAGCCACACCCAAGCTCAGGTGCGAGGCATAAGGATCTGTCCTTGACTCCACCTAGTGTCTGAGCCTCTGATAGCACCTGTAGCCCATGCTGGTAATATCTTCCTTAAAGGGCCCACAGCCCAGATAGCCTGCTTCCTGTTACACCTCTCCCCACTTTGGGGAGATGGGGTGACTGCAAGTGGATCCAGCTTCTAAATTCACTCCATTAGCTGGGTGCAGCAAGAATGGCTTCAGTAAGTACTATTTAGCCGCACAGGAATGTCTCATACTTCACCAGTATCCACACACGTAGTTTACACAGTTCAGCAATACCAGTAAGGATCCCTGGAGAAACCCCTTTTCCAGTCAGGGGTCTCCTTACATATGTGACCCTGAATCACCAATGTATTTTTTTTTAAAGAATTTAAATTATCATTTCTATGGTGGTACTAGGCATACACAGCACTTTACAGTCACAGATATTCAGAGACAGGTTCCTGCCCAGTGGGATTATAGTCTAAGATGGACAAGGGGGAGGGGAGCACAGGGACAGACACACACACACACATTGCCATTTTACAGATAGAGAACTGAGGCTGAGAGATTGTGACTTGCCCAAGGCCACCCAGGGAGTTCATGGGTAGGGTGAGATTTGAACCCTGGTTTCCCAAGTCAAAGTCCAGCACCTTATTCACTACACCACAGTGGCTCTCTCTTCAGCAGTATTAGGGTTATACCCCTAAATCTGACCTCGTCCTATGCCTTATAGCTAGCTCAAACCACTGAACTTAAAGTGTCCTCAGTCAGTGGCCGGCTGATGCACTCCCCCTGCAACTTCAGGTTGAACTTAAAGTGCCCTCCGTGGCTGGCTCATGTGCCCCTCTGCCATTTTGGGTTGAACTTGTAATGCCCTCCGCGGCCGACTAATTTGACCCCCTGCCACTTCAGGTTATACTTGAAATGCCCTCCGTGGCCAGTTCATGTGCCCCCCTGCCACTTCAGATTGAGCTTGTACTGCCCTCTGTGGCTGATTCATGTGCCCCTCTGCCACTTATGGTTGAACTTGTAATACCCTCCGTGGCCAGCTCATGCACACACACACACACACACACGCACACACACACACTCCGGGTTCTGGCATCCTCCAACCCCTTATAGCCAGCCCATACCACTCAAAGTTTACCACTTCTTTAGGTTGTCGGCTCTTGTGCCCCCTGCAACACACATATTCCCTTGAGTCTGTGTGAGAGACTCCTTCTGCCACATAAAGAAGAGGTGGGAGCCAGACCCACTTGGCCTTTCTTAGCTCCCAGTCTTGCGACCCTTTGTTAGGAGTCACTACCCCTGATACTGGGCTAATGCCCTTTACACCATGTCTTTCCCCAAGGATCTCACATTTTGTCTTTCATTTTCCTCTTCCTTCAACTCTCCAAACTTCTTGTGCTTCGCTAGGACTGTTTTCAGTCTATCTTTTTTTGGAGAGCTGCCTTTTCCTCACAGAGCTCAGAAAAGGCCCTTTTCCAATTCCATTTGCTATCACACCATTACTCTATCATCTCTTTTGTGACCTTCATCCTAGTTGCTTGCTCCTTTCCCTCCGGCACTGTCGGTCCTGCACTATGCTGGACTGCAGCTTGCAGTGCAGTCCCAAAGCTGGGCAGACACATATTACTCAATCCTCCTGGGTTATCGGTGAGACCTCTCAACTCAGGGTTAGTCTGCCCACTTTATGCCAGTTTGAGTATATTGAGAGCCTGCACACACACACCCTTCCTTTCCTTGTAGGGGCCCATAAGGCAGGCTTTCAGTCCCCCCTTCCCTGGGCTTTCCCCTTCAGGCAAGCCTGTTTGAGGTGTCCCTGTCATTGGCACACCCAACAGTACTTTGGATGGAGGGTCCTGGTCCTGCCTGGACTCTTTCTGCTCCAGTTTTGGGTCTTTCTCCCTTTTTATCTCTAGCCTTGTTGGAGCCTGGTTCAGGAGCCCCACTTAACAACATAAGAACATATCTCTTCTCAGTCTTCTCCAAGCTGAAGAGCTCTAACCTACAGAAACTGTATGGAACTGTACAGAAGCTGTTCCAAACCCTTGATCATTTTTGTTGCCATTCTCTGCACCATTTCAAGTTCTACTATATCTTTTTTGAGATGGTGTGACCAGAACTGCACACAGTACTCAAAGTGCAATCGCACCACTGATTTATATTGGGGCATTATGATATTTCAGTTTTATTCTCTATCCCTTTCCTAATAACATTGTTTTTCTTTTTTGACCACCACCGCACATTAAGCTGAGGATTTTAATGTATTGTCCACAGTGACAATTCTTCACTGTATTGTCTGCTCGGGGAGGTCGTACACAGCTGGGGGGTTCGTTGCTATCAGTATGCTGACGACACCCAGCTGTACTTGTCATTTTCATCCGACCCAGACCCTGCTGTCTTGTTGCTATCTTGGTGCCTGGCTGCTGTGGGAGATTGGATGAGGTCGAGCCAACTGAAGCTCAATCTTGATAGGACAGAGGTGATGTTAGTAGGTGGGACTGGTGATCTGTGTGAGGAAGTTTCCCCCATTATTGGGGGCATCTGTCCTCCTTTGACTCCATCTGTGCAGAGCCTGGGGGTGCCCCTGGAGTCACAGCTACACCTGGATTCTCAGGTGTTGGCTGTGGCCAAGGGCGCCTTTCGCCAATTACATCTGGTGAAGAGGTTCTGCCCATATGTCTCAGACTCCGATCTTGCCACTATCATCCATGCATTCGTCACCTAAAAGCTAGACTATTGCAGTGCGCTCTACATGGGGTTACCCAAGGGTTTGGAAGCTGCAGCTAGTGCAGAATGCGGCAGCCCGGCTCCTTACTGGGACGGGTCACAGGGAGCACATAACACCTGCGCTCCGAGCACTGCACTGGCTGTCTGTTGTTTTCTGGGCCCAATTCAAAGTGCTGGTGTTGACCTGTAAAGCTCTTCATGGCATGAGTGATCATCTCGTGCCATGGGCCCCTGGATGGTCCCTACGGTCATCTGGGGGCATCCTCCTGGAAGTCCCGTTACCAGTAAGTTTGGATGTACAGGAGGGTGTTCTCAGAGGATGAACCATCACTCTGGCATCTTTAGCAAGTTGCTCCTCAGATTCCCTCTTGGCCTGCCTAATTAACTTGCTACATCTACTTTGGCAATGCTTATGCTCCTCCCTATTTACCTCATTGGCACTAGCTTTCCATTTTTTAAAAGGATGCTTTTTTGGCTCTAATAGCCTCTTTCAACTCACCATTTAGCCACACAGGCAGGCAGACAATTGGGCCTCTTGCTAACTTTTTTAAATTTGTGGTATACATTTAATCTGGGCTTCCAAGATGGTGTCTTTAAATAGTCTCCACACCTCTTGCAGACATTTAATTTTTGCACCGGCTCCTTTTAGTTTCCTTCTAACTAATTTCCTCATTTTTGCATAGTTTTCCTTTTTAAAGTTATATTTTGCATTCTTCCTCCTGTAGGTATGTCAAATTGGATTGTATTACGATCACTGTTGACAAGCAGCTTCAGCACCGTTACCCCTTGCACCAGGTCCTGTGCTCCACTTAGGACAAGATCCTAAGTAGCTCCTTCTCTCATTGGTTCCAGGACCAGCTGCTCCAGGAAGCAGTCATTTGGGGCATCTAGAAATTTTATCTCCGCATTCCTCCCCAAGGAGACATTCGCCCAATCAATTAGGATAATTGAAATCACCCATTATTATTGTGTTTCCAACTTTAGTAGCCTGTCTGATTTCCCTTAGCATTTCACTTCCTTCTGGACTTCCCAAAGCCAGCTCCTGAGCTCGTCTTGGACTGTCCCGTTCCCCCCTTTGAGGACACACCCATTGTATGTGTCCCAACTTGTGGCAGCACCAACATCTTTTAACATATACATAGGCTTCCCCTCTCTGGACCCCCCAGAGTCTTTCTGGCTCTTTCTCCCTAGAAGGGGCAAAGCTTCAAAAGCTGTTGCCATTGTCCACAATAATAAAAGTCTTGTGGGAACCCACACCCCAGGTTCCCTAATATAGGGTCCCCAGTCACTTGTCGTACATCTCCATGGTTCAGTTGTTGTGATCGCCCACTGGTCTTGCTGTTGGCATCTTGGCATTCCTCTGACTTAGGTCTGCTGCTTCTGGGGAGTCCCCAGCATCCCCGTAGCTCAGGCAGACTTCTGGACCCCCAGCCATAGTCATTGTGGAAAACACTGTAGCGCCATCTTGATCCAGCTTCACAACTGTAACAGTTAGTCCCGTCATGGGCACATTCCTCTTTCCATGTTTGTAGGGCTGGTAGCTTGACCTCCTGGAAACTACTCTGTGTCCTTCTGCTTCCAGTACCCAACTCAGCTTTCCTCAGGGAGCTCAGGCAGGTGCAGTTCTCTTGGTGCCCAGACTCTCAAGTGAGAAGTCCAACTGCAATCCTCTTGGAGCAGGAGCTTCTGGGCACAATTCTCCTTACCACATCCAGGTACTCCTTTTCCCCTGTGCAGGATCAACACCCTTTAACAAGACTGCTTAGTGGCAGACATTAGGGGTGCCAGCATTTTCCACCCCTGTAACAGGGTTAATGCTATCTGGGGTATGTATTGGCAGGATGTTGCCCAAGAAGTCACGCTTTCTGGGGAATCTGAGCTCAAGTGTTCTTTATTTACATGATACAGTGTCCCATCACCATCAGTTTCTATATACAATGTCCATATCATATAAAAAAAAACGCAGTCCTCAAACAAACCTCACAGGCTCTGCGGGCCAGGCACCAATCCTTCCTGCAGCCCGTCAAGCCCTCCAGCTTGGGCAACACCCTCCAAGCAGGGGTTGTGTGGAGACAGAGCCCAACCCAAGCTCCTGTTTCCTCAAGCAACTGTTGCTCTGATACCAACTCCCCCTACTGAGCTTTCAGCTCAGGATTTTATCTTGGGCTGGCTCAGCCACACTCAAGCTCAGGTAAGGCATTGGACACTGTCCTTGACTTCACTTAGCTCATGAGTTTCTGATAGCACCTGTAGCCCACTCTGGTGCTACCTTCCTTAAAGAGCCCACAGCCCAAATGTCCTCCTTCCTACTACGTGTGTAGCAGGGCACAGCCAAGGAGAGCTGCTGGCCCATTAAGAATACGCTAGTGCCAGCTGGGGACTGGCCTAGCCAGGCTGCAGGCACTACGCCCTACAAAGGACAGCATCCAAGTTAAAGGGAGCAGTTGGCTAGGAGGCTGTAGGAGAAGGATCTCCTGTGAGAGCTCTGCTTGTGCGAAGTAGTGTCTGGGTTGCAGAGGGCCTGTGTCTGACCCAGAGGCCCAGAAAACCAGACTGATGTGACAGAGACTGAAAGAGTGGACTAAGCCTAGCCAGCCAGCCAGAGGGAGTTGCTTGGTTGGGAACATGGAAGAGACTGTTGGGAGCCAGAAGGCTGATACCTGGCTGGAGAGACTATTGAATGGTGAAGAACTGCATGCATGTACCGACACCGTGTATTTGAATAAAGGACACTAAAGAGACAATGTTGCTGAAGCTAATTCCCTAGAAAAAGAGACTTGGCAGGGTCTGTGCCCTGCTACACACTACCTCTGGTATTCCACACTCTACCAACCCGGTCGCCAGTCAGCACTGCCTTCCCTGGAGTGAGGAGGAAATGAAAGCATTAATTTTTCACAGGTGGCCAGAACAGTGCTGGGGAACAGCAAGACACTCCCACTGACACATTAGTACTAGAGGTGAACGGTATGTGCAGAAAGTGAATGGGAAGGCATCATTGTGGGGTGACGGGCTGGTGGCAGCAGTACAGGGGAAGGAACCATGGCAGGATGGACGGTTGATAATGGTGGTGCTTGATTTTTGTATGGTGTTCACTCCTCTACAGTGATAGCGGGAGGATAACCACATGCTGCTCCCATCCCACCACAACAACCG
This sequence comes from Sphenodon punctatus, assembly GCA_003113815.1. Classification (NCBI taxonomy): domain Eukaryota; kingdom Metazoa; phylum Chordata; class Lepidosauria; order Sphenodontia; family Sphenodontidae; genus Sphenodon; species Sphenodon punctatus. Next base: position 691,070 of record QEPC01006820.1, read on the forward strand.
CCCCAGCACCAACCTATGCCACGTACTCATTCCCACTTTCATTTGGGCAGGCAGGGCCTGAAACACCAGAGTGGGAAGGTGGAGGAGGTGGTTTGAACTAATGGCTTTCCTTTTGCCTTCCTACAGGTCTGCCATGGCAATGGGCGTGGACCAAATCCGCAGCCACAAGTGCCCAGAAGAACCAGGACCTACAGGTCTACAACCAGCAGCACAGGGAGCATTTGACAATGGAGCTGACTGGGGAGACCACATGGCGGGTGGAGAAGAGCTAGGATGCAATTTGGGGCATGGTCTGGACCACAGGCAGCTTGTGTCTGCTCTGCATTTTCAAAATGCACATTAAATTAAAGCTAAATTAAAGTTGTTATATTTTTCCTAATCCATGGTTCCTGTGCTTATTCAGGGAGGTTTCGGAAGAGGGGGCAGTACGACGATATGGCATAGCAATACACCATATAGCGATAAGCTGCTTGTGGGGTGGGGGTGTTCATAGGACTTCCACCAGAGGTCAGGGGGCACATAGGGAAACATGGGAAACAGAGCTCCATAGGAGAGGTGGGGGTTGGTAGCCCTTACACTAGAGGGGGGCAGATATAGAGGGCTATGGAGAACAGTGGTATAGCATAGCAATTAACCACTTGGGGTCGAGGGGGGGATATCCCTTGCTCTAGATGGCTGGTAGCACATATGGGGGCCTTGGAGAATGGCAGATTCTGTAATCCAATCTAGGATTGGCTGCATGCTCCACATGATCACCTACTGGCCACTACTGGCCATCTGTCAACACAGGACTCACCGCATGCCTAGCTATTGACTGCTATATGTTGCTGCTCTCTACGCTCTTGCTCTCATGTCTGCCTTAAAGGCCTAACGTGCACCAAACTAGGTGGACACGTGCAAAATCCATGGCTACTCCACTGGTCTGTTCTCATTCCAATGATTCCTGCTTCCCCCACAGAGCCTGAGGCCACATTAATAGAGAGGGCAGAGGATTTGTTCCCACTGCAGCAACCTCCCCTGCAGCAAACTATCCCAGGTACTCGTTACCATTTCCCTTCGGGCAGGCTGAGGGCTGTTATATTGGGCAGGAATGGTGGACAGGGGCTGAAAATGTATACATAGGAAGTCGGTGGGAAGGCACCATGGTGGGACAGCAGGCTGGTGTGGGGGAGGGGAGGGGAAGGCACCATGATGAGCTGGCATCTGGGAGTGGGGGAGGCACCATATCAGGACAGAAGGATGATGGAGAAGTAGAAGCCAAATGCAGTGGAGAGAGATGAAGGCGCTCATGATGGTGCTTGATTTTTTGCTGTAGCAAAAAATTTACCTACCCTGCCCTTCTCCCCACTCTGGGCAGGGGGTGCCAGTGAAGATCCTCCTGCCATGCCCTCCTCCCCTGCTCTGCTTGCCCCTATACTTCCTCCACGGGCAGGGGGCACTGTGTTCCATATCCAGGAGTGCCCTCCATGCTGGTCCCCCTACCCTGCCCTCCTCCCCAGTCTGCCTGCCCCTACATTTCCTCCATTGGGCAGGGAGCACTGTGTTCCTTATGCAGGAGTGCGCTCTGTGCTGGTCCCCCTCCTCACTCTGCCTGCCCCAATTGTTTATTATTTACGTTTATTATTTATCTTTGTTAAGTATCTCATTTATTTCTTATATTTATACCTGTAAATAGTGTATATGTTTATTTAGGTGCTTCTTTATGTATTTCTCATATTTATACCTGAAATAGTGTTCTTATACCTGTAAATGTTTATATCTTTAAATATTTCTTATATTTATACCTGTAAATATTTATACCTGTAAAGAGTGTTTGTTTTGTTGTGCTTTTTATTTCTTATATTTATACCTCTAAATAGTGTAAACATTGTGAAATTGCTGGGTGGGGGAGAAGGCAGAGAAACAAAGTAGTGTGTGTGTGGGAGACACAAATGGCAATGCTTCATTTCTGTATGTTGTTTATTTACTTTTCACTTATTGTCTATGTAAAGTGAAATAAAGGTTAATTTAGTGAAGTATAGTTGTATTTTCCCACCCCTGCCTACGGACCCATCTGCAAGCGGTTTATTCCCTGGAGCGAGGACGAGAGGAAGGCCTTTATTGCTCTGTGTGAGGAGGAGAGCATACAATATAAACTGGTCGAGTGTTGTTGGCACGAGGCTGTATTCCAGGAGATCTCAGCACAAATGGCTCTCCTGGGATACACCAGAGACATGAGCCAGTGCCGGCAGCAGGCCAAAGACTTGCACAGTGGAAGGAGATCTGTGACAACAACAACCACACCACATCTGGTTGCGGGTGGCAAACATTGCTATAGTGAGATCTCCTTGTCCGTTTCCTGTGCGTAGATGGAGCCAATTTGACATCAAAACTCTACAGCTGCGCCTTTACCAGGGACCAGAAGCAGGTCAATATGGCTCCTCCACTGCCCACTGCAACCACTCTCATTCCAAGCACGCCTGCTCTCCCCACAGAAGCTGTGATTGCCGTGGAGGAGGTGTCTGTTAACGAGGACACGGATACCATGATCTAATCTCTCTCTATCTCTCTCTCTCTCAATGTATGGGCAGGTGGCCAGGAGAACATGGGGGAACAGCCTGAAAATCCCCTCAACACAGCGACATTGGCTCTGAAGGTAAGCTGGGAAGGGGTGGGTGGGGCTAGGCACCATGGTGGCACTGTGTGCTCGGGGAGGGTGGAACCAGTAACGGCGGGTGGGTGTGTGCACAAATGGCAGTCTTTGATTTTTATATGCCCTTCTTTCTCCTCTACAGTGATCACAAAAGGAGAAGTTGATGGGATCTAGGTTACCACTCACAGCTCTATGGTACTGCCGGGGACCCATCCGCTGAGTAGATGGACTGCTGCTCCACCCCCGGACGGTGCTTCTGGTTTGGGCGGCCCACTCGGTGCTCCAAGATGTTCTGTGTGAAGAAATCAAAAAGTGGAAACCAGCATTTGGTCCTGTAGATCTGGTGCTAGAAAAACAAATTGGTGCCTCAAGGCTTCAAGTCTGTTTAAAAACTAAATTGGATTAAAAACCAAACCAAGATTTTTCCCCCAGGCCGTGCAGTCTTGGTGCTTACCCGATGCCTGGCTGCTGTCAGGGACTGGATGAGGATAAGCCGATTGAAGCTGAATCCAGACAACACTGAGGTGATGATGGTTGGCTGGCCTTGTGACCTGGAGGAGATTGGGACTGCTGTTGTTGATGAAGTCCAGTCCCCTCTGGTCAGTTAGGTCTGCAGTCTTGGAATGCTTCTGGACCTCCTGCTGCGCCTGGATTGCCAACTCCATCTGGTGAGGAGGCTGTGCTGCAGCCTTTTCTTTCTGATTTGGATCTGGCTACCATCATTCATGCTTTCATTACCTCGAGGCTGGATTACTGCAATGCGCTCTACGTGGGGCTGCCCTTGACGACTGTTCAGAAGCTGCAGCTGGTGCAGCATGTAGTGGCTCATCCCCTTTCAGGGGCAAGTCACCAGGAACACATTACACTGGTGCTCCAAAGTCTGCATGTGCTCCCTATAGCTTTCCGGGCACAATTCAAAGTGTTGATTTTGACCTTTAAAGTTCTAATGGGTCTGGGTCCCTGAAGGAACGCCTGTCCTTCCATGCCGCATTACAGTCCCTGTTATTTGCTGGAAGCACCTCCCTGTGGGTCTGGTTCATACAGCAAGGGTTTGCAAGGGGGGCTTTCTCGATTTCTGCCCTGTTGCTGTGGAACTCCCTTCCCCCGGAGATTGATTTGAGCCTGAGCGTCATCCAGAGGTAGTGTAAGACTTTTTTGTTTATAAAGGCATTTGGTGAGTGGGGATAGGGATTGAGTGAGATGTTTTTTGGAGGTTGGGGTTGCAGTGGGTGGTTTTGGGATGAGCGTGGGGAGGGAGGTTGTACTGTATTTTAAATGTTATTTAATTATATTATGTTTTTATTATTGTATGCTGCCCTGAGGCTTTTGGAAAGGGTGGGGTATATGTTTAAATAAATAAGATCTAATAAGTCACTCCCCAGTCCCACCCCCCTCCCCTGGCCAGCACAGCCCCTGGAGCCCCCAAAACACTGACCTGACCTGCTGCGGCATGGCCATTGCCCCCTGTGCATGTGTAGCAACAAGCAATGAGAAAGCAATGTTTGCGCATGCACAAGGCTGGGAGACAATTCTCTGTGGACTCAGCAGCCGTGCACAGGCACAAACAGTGTTTTCTCACTGCTTGCTACTGCTGCATGCACGGGGGTAATGGCAGTGCCACGGTGATCAGGTGAGTAACTTGGGGAGGGGGCAGCAGCACAGCCTCTGGGGCTCTTTGTGGGGGACCACCCCAGAGACCTGAATGTAGAACCACCCCTGAGTTTGCGATCCCACCATTGCACTTTAAGTCGGCAGGCGAGTCAGCTTTTGCTCTGGCGGGCCCCTCAGTGTGGAACTAGCTCCCTGCAGCTGTTCATCTCATTTCCTCCCTCCTCACCTTCAGAAAACACCTGAAGAGTAAGACTTTTATTCTTCAGGTTCTTTTAGAGGCTTCACTGGTGGTTCCCCTTAATGTATTCTGTTCTCCCTCTTTTGCTTCCCTTTTCAAATGGTTTTTAAATGGATTTTACATTGTATTATTGTATTTTATTGTTTGGTGTTGTGAATTACTTCGAGTGTCAGTTAGCAAAGGGAGGGGATGCTATAGAAATAAAATTAATGATTATTATTATAGCTTTGTGTGTCTCTCTGTTGCTCAGAGATCTTGCTCATCCAAAAACACCCTCTTTCATTCTCCCTAGGTTTCGCATACTATTGATAACTCCCTTAATTGATGGTTGGGTAAACATGTCTTGTTTACCAGTGGAGATGTCATACTGATGACAAACCAGGAGCAAGAGGAAACCTTGAAACAGAAAGCAACAAAGAATGCAACCAAGCTATGGGCCATAGGAAACCAAGGAATGAATTCTCGTGTCCTTGGCATGTACCTTCCCTTGGAGAGTGGAGGCAGACTTCACCCAGGAGGATAATCTTGTTTATCTTAATAGAGTTACTCTAGATTTGCACTGTGACAAGAGTGTGTGATAGGGGAAATGACTGATCTCTCTTGATGGAGATTTCCAATGGAGTTCACTGCACCTAGACCCAGATACTTACGGAACATAGCTGTCAGCATAGCCTGTTTCTGTAATATTGTTTGGTCTTGTGAATAAAGTGTTGGATTTATACCTAGGAAACCGGGGTTCAAATCCTATTTTAGCCATGAACTCACTGAATGGCCTTGGGCAAATCATTATCTCTTGGCCTCAGTTCCCCATCTGTAAAATGGGAATAATAATAACCTGCCTTCTGGGGTTGTTGTGAAGGCAAGGTAATAAGGATTAGCAAAGCACTTTGAACATAGAGTGCTATAGAAATGACTCTGCCTTAGTGTTTGCTGTGCAGTAAGAGCAGCTATTTGGACTGAGCTCTGCCTGTGTGTGGTTTTTGCAAATTCTTTTGTGTATAAGCAGTAAATAAACAACAGAAGGGTGTGACACAAGACCGCTAATCTTAATGGAAAGAATTCCACTGACATCAGTGGAGTAACTCCCGGACATCTGCAAGAGCCTGGGATCAGAACGGCAATCTTGGGACCCTGGAGAAGGCAGGGGCTCCAAATGCCACTGTTGCATTCTCATTTGGCTCATGGTCTGATAAGTGGCTTTTGCCACTTATTAGACCATGTTCCAGCACTGTCAGTCTAATACTCCCATTTCCATCCACTGTACCCTGAAAAACTCACATGCCAGGAAGAGGAAGTCGAGGAGAGCAATGACTAGGCCCAGTGTCTGTGCTGTTCCTCAGCCTTGCTGCTTCTCTCTGTCCCCAGCCTGCCTGTGTACCTGCTGCTTCTGACCCTGCTTCCCTGTCTGCTTGTGCTTGGTTCCAGCTTCTTAATCCTGCTGCTTCCTTTTTTCTTGACATTGCACCCCCCCTTTTCAGCCCTTCCTGCCCACATTGGACTGTCTCTCTGGCATTAGCCCTTGCTTGTTCCTAAACATTCCCCTTTGACTTGATGACTTAACTTGGTTTTTCTCATTTTGACTCGTTGACGGGGACTTTGATGATCCTGCTTGGACCCAACCCCAATCCTATTTGGACCAGACTTGCCTGGCCCTGGTCCTGCTGTGACTCATGCCCAGTCCTGAGCCTGCTGTCACCCTGCTTGAGTCCAGACCTGACCAGCTAACAACCTGACCAGCTAACAACCTAACCTTGTGTGTGTGTGTCTGAGATGAGACTACTTGATGCTGGTACAATGGGGCTGGAGGTTTATGGTGGCAGCTTGTTTGAGTAGATTCTTTGCCGTTTTAACCTACTTCAGTAAATGGCCTCTATGCGTCTGTTCAGCCTGACCAGCTATCACCTCACCAGCCTCTCCAGGTTCCGAGGCCTTGTGTCCTGTCTCTGCCTGATACACTCTCACTGAAGTGTGCAACTCAGAATCTTTCACCTGATTCCGGAAGGGGAGGAGGCGGCTCCCACGCTTCAGGTGCTGAAATGAAAGGTACTCTTTTTAGAAGGAATTTCCCTGTGGGGTCAGGAGGTAAGGGCCAGAAATTGTCTGTGGCCAGCTGAGTGAGAAAGCAACTTCCCCTCTGTCTGAGGAAGGGAATGGGGAGGGGAATTAAAAGTCAAATGTTTCTCCCATCTTCTCCTGCCAGCATTTTGTCGGGCCCTGCCCCACAATCCTAATGTCAGGCACAGTGGGTCTCTTTGACCCAAGCCTGTGTAGAAGTCATGGGCAGACAGCCTAATTCCTTATTCACACAGCACTGCTAGGAGAGTCTGAGGTGAGGCAATCTTAGCTTACGGTCTGGACAGAAGGGGTATGGACTTGGGGGAAGAGAGGAGGAGGGACTGCGGTGGCCTCCCTGTGAGAGAGGGGTAGGGCATGGGGTAAGAGGGACTGCCATGGCCCCGTGTGAGAGGGGGGGTAGGGCATGAGGGAGGAGGTACTGCCATGGCCCCGTGTGAGAGGGGGGGTAGGGCATGAGGGAGGAGGGACTGCCATGGCCCCGTGTGAGAGGGGGGGTAGGGCATGAGGGAGGAGGTACTGCCATGGCCCCGTGTGAGAGGGGGGGTAGGGCATGAGGGAGGAGGGACTGCCATGGCCCCGTGTGAGAGGGGGGGTAGGGCATGAGGGAGGAGGTACTGCCATGGCCCCGTGTGAGAGGGGGGGTAGGGCATGAGGGAGGAGGGACTGCCATGGCCCCGTGTGAGAGGGGGGGTAGGGCATGAGGGAGGAGGTACTGCCATGGCCCCGTGTGAGAGGGGGGGTAGGGCATGAGGGAGGAGGGACTGCCATGGCCCCGTGTGAGAGGGGGGGTAGGGCATGAGGGAGGAGGTACTGCCATGGCCCCGTGTGAGAGGGGGGGTAGGGCATGAGGGAGGAGGGACTGCCATGGCCCCGTGTGAGAGGGGGGGTAGGGCATGAGGGAGGAGGTACTGCCATGGCCCCGTGTGAGAGGGGGGGTAGGGCATGAGGGAGGAGGGACTGCCATGGCCCCGTGTGAGAGGGGGGGTAGGGCATGAGGGAGGAGGTACTGCCATGGCCCCGTGTGAGAGGGGGGGTAGGGCATGAGGGAGGAGGGACTGCCATGGCCCCGTGTGAGAGGGGGGGTAGGGCATGAGGGAGGAGGTACTGCCATGGCCCCGTGTGAGAGGGGGGGTAGGGCATGAGGGAGGAGGTACTGCCATGGCCCCGTGTGAGAGGGGGGGTAGGGCATGAGGGAGGAGGGACTGCCATGGCCCCGTGTGAGAGGGGGGGTAGGGCATGAGGGAGGAGGTACTGCCATGGCCCTGTGTGAGAGGGGGGGTAGGGCATGAGGGAAGAGGGACTGCCATGGCCCCGTGTGAGAGGGGGGGTAGGGCATGAGGGAGGAGGTACTGCCATGGCCCCGTGTGAGAGGGGGGGTAGGGCATGAGGGAAGAGGGACTGCCATGGCCCCGTGTGAGAGGGGGGGTAGGGCATGAGGGAGGAGGTACTGCCATGGCCCCGTGTGAGAGGGGGGGTAGGGCATGAGGGAGGAGGGACTGCCATGGCCCCGTGTGAGAGGGGGGGTAGGGCATGAGGGAGGAGGTACTGCCATGGCCCCGTGTGAGAGGGGGGGTAGGGCATGAGGGAGGAGGGACTGCCATGGCCCCGTGTGAGAGGGGGGGTAGGGCATGAGGGAGGAGGTACTGCCATGGCCCCGTGTGAGAGGGGGGGGTAGGGCATGAGGGAGGAGGTACTGCCATGGCCCCGTGTGAGAGGAGGGGTAGGGCATGAGGAAGGAGGTACTGCCATGGCCCCGTGTGAGAGGGGGGGTAGGGCATGAGGGAGGAGGGAGTGCCATGGCCCCCATGTGAGAATGGGGTAGGGCATGGGACAGGGACTGCCACGGCCCCTGTGTGAGGGGGAAAGTATGGGCAGGGTGGGTGTGTTCTCTGCCTGTCGCCTCTGCCACCCTGCCTCTGGGGATGCTGGGTTCAGGAGACCCTCTTCAGCTACCCACTTCCCTAGGTCCTTGTGGGTCATTTTGGGGGGTGGGGATTGAGATTCATATGGTGAGGATGAGGAAGCCTGTTTGGAGGAGCCCGGGAGTTGGGAGGGGGCGGCTATTGAGGTCATGCTGGGCATGGGGAGATATGGTGGGGGATTGGGGGGAGGATAGACCATTGGGACGCTTGGGAAAGACACTTGGTGTCTTTCCCTGAGTCCACCACCTCCTCCCGTTTCAGGATATTTGGGGGTTAAAGCTGGTATGGCCTCTAATCTGACACTGATGCTGCTTAATGCGAGGTCAGTGGCTAATAAAACATCATTAATCTATGATCTTATTCAGGATGAGGCCGTTGACCTCATTTGCATTACAGAGACCTGGCTGAATGAAGCAACTGGGCTGATTTTGTCCCAGATAGACTGTGCCAACCAGGTACTCAGTGCAGTATCAGTCTAGGATCGAAGGCCGGGGGGCGGGGGCTGGAGTGACTGTGATCTGTAAAGACACCTTGACCTTTCAAAGGTATCTGGTGCTTGACTCGTCCAATATGGAGTGTGTCCAGCTCATGTTGGATTTGGCTGGGGATAGAATGAGGATTCTGCTGGTGTACCGACCACCCCGCTGCACGGCTAATTCCCTGACTGCTCTAGCCGAGCTGGTCTTGGTGGTGGTGTTGGAATCTCCTAGACTTATTGTCTTGGGGGATTTCAACATGCACGCTGAGGCCAGCTTTCAGGGGCAGAGCAGGAGTTCATGGTCACCATGACAGCCATGGGCCTATCCCAGATAGTATCACATGAGGTAGGACACATGCTGGATTCGATGTTTTGCACCAGCATGTAAACAGGGGTTTTGATTATCAGGGGTGTTGTTACAACACCATTGTCATGGTTGGAACATTACTTTCTGAAGGCACAGATCTCCACCATTTACGTGGTTAGAGCGCAGGTAGCACTCGACTCGCGCTGAAGCTGACCCACTGCAGCATTTTTAAAGGACTATGCTGTGACAATGATGATGGTGAAGAAAGCTTTCTTCTCCGCTATCATAGCATCTGCAAAGTCTTGCCTGGCGGAGCTGTTCCGGGTGGTGAGGGGCCTGATTAATCCTCCACCCAGAAATTGAGTCATCTAATGCCCACTGTGATATTTTTATTAAGTACTTTGCAGACAATATCCTTTGTATTCACCATGACTTGGGTGCTGCCATTTTACCTGCAGAGTCAGAGTTTGAGGTTATGGACACTTGGTCCTGTCTGTTTGGATCGGTTACAATCTGTATCACCCACTGATGCAGGGGAGATGCTTGGGGTGGTGAGGGCAACCAGTTGTGAACTAGATCCTTGTCCATTCTGGCTGGTGAAAGCCAGCTGGGAGATGCTGGGGCTATTGCTGGCTGGGGTTGTCAACATCTCCCTTCAGGAGGATAGGGTGTTAGACGTTCTTAAAACTGCAGTTGTCCAGCCCCTGCTTAAGAAGCCATCTTTGGACGCTGGCTCCCCAGCCAGCTATCGAGCTGTCTCTAACCTTCCCTTTTTAGGGAAGATTATTGAATGCGTGGTTGCCCGAAAGTTCCAGGCTCATCTCAACACCATTGGATTCCTGGACCCGTTTCAGTCAGGCTTCCATCCTGGGTATGGTATGGAGACTGCACTTATGGCCTTGGTTGATGACCTGCACCTGGAGATTGACAAGGGAAATTCTACCCTGTTGATCTTGTTTGATCTTTCGATGGCCTTTGATGCAGTTGACAATGAGGTGTTGCTGACATGACTGCGGGACCTGGCAGAGGTGTTCAGGACTGCTCTTGAGTGGTTCCACTCCTTCCTGTCAAGGAGGTCCCAGAGAGTGGTGATGGGCGATTGCTCATCGTCCTTACAGAACCTCCCGTGTGGGGTCCTGCAGGGTTCTATTCTGTCTCTCCTCTTGTTCAATATGTATATGAGGCTGCTGGGCGAGCTCATTCTGAGGTTTGGGGTGAAGAGCCATCAGTATGCTGATGACACTCAGCTCTATCTCTCTTTTTCATCTGACCCAGGCCCTGCAGTCTCGGTGCTTAACCAATGCCTGGCTACTGCTGTTGGGGACTGGATGAGGGTGAGCTGATTGAAGCTGAATCCAGACAAGACTGAGGTGATGATAGTTGGCCGGCCTTGTGACCTGGAGGCGATTGGGACTCCTGTTGATGGAATCCAGCCCTCTCTGGTGCTTCTGGACCCCTTGTTGCACCTGGATTGTCAGGTGGCCATGGTGACCAAGAGCGCTTTTCACCAACTCCATCTGCTGAGGAGGCTGCAGCCTTTTCTTTCTGATTTGGATCTGGCCACTGTCATCCATGCTTTCATCACCTCGAGGCTAGACTACGGTAATGTTCTCTACATGGGGCTGCCCTTGATGACTGTTTGGAAGCTGCAGCTGGTACAGAATGCAGCAACTCGTCTCCTTTTGGGGGTGAGGTGCTGGGAGCACATTACATCGATGCTCCGAAGTCTGCACTGGCTTCCTATAGCTTTCCGGGGACAATTTAAGGTGCTGATTTTAAAGGTGCTGACCTTTAAAACCCTAAACGGTCTGAGCCCCACATATCTTAGAGACCAGCTGTCCTTCCATGCCCTACTGTTGCCCCTGTGATTGGCCGGGAACGCTGCCCTGTGGGTACCATCTGTTAGCTTTGCTGGTACAATGAATGCTCGCAGGGAGTATCCTCGGTTGGTACCCCAGTGCTTTGCAACACCCTTCTGTCAGAGGTTTGTTTGAGCCCGAGCCTGGGCATCATAGTGGAGGCGGGTGTAAGGCTTTCCTAGTTGTCAGGGCATTTGGCAGGCAGGGATAGGGACTGGAAGATTTGGTGGGTGTTTGGGGTAGGGGTGTGAGCGGGCAGCTGTTGAGGAATTGGTGGGGTTGTGGTGGGGTTGGGGAGGGGGAAGGTTGGGGGGTTGGGTTTGTTTATATGTATTGTTTTTATTTGTTTTGTAAGCTGCCCTGAGCCATTTGGAAAGGGTGGGTTAGAAATTGAAATAGACTTTTGTTCTGGGGTTGTGCTGATAGGCAGGACGTGTGGAGCAGAAATATTAGTCCATGTTAACGGTGCAACTCTGGAGGTGACAGGCAGAGCTCTCTGGGAGAGGCTGGAAAGTTCTAGTGAACCATGGAACTTTGTGGGGAGTTTAAAACTTACTGGTCAGAGAGTCCTAAGTTCTTCAGCTCTGAAGGGCAAGGAGGGAGGACATGACTCAAGGGGGGGCATTGAATTATAGGGGTTTAGAGAGGAACCCCATGTGAGCTCACTACCCGCTTGGTGAGTTTGGTTGACTTTTGCTCTTGGTATGCTGCTTTAGTAATGCTAAAATTAAAATGTTTAGTAATTGAAATAAAATATATAAATAAATATTCCCCATCACTCAGCGTACAATAAAAACACAACAGTATGATAAAGACCCAATTTTTCCAGATCAACCAGGGATGTTCCTGGTGATCTGAAAAAACGGAGGTCTTCTGGGGGCAGCAGAGAACAGCCACATCAGAAAGGGACATGGGGATAAAAACGTTCACATCCCTTTATGTTGTGGCTTTGTCTCCATTGGGTCCAATGCAGCCCTGCAACCTGTATTTCTCATAAGTGTCCTCTAAAATGTGCATATCTGGCCACCTTACCATGGAGTGTTACAATACTCCAGCAGGGGTGGGGTTACATCAAAAAGGGGTGTGGCAGCCCGTTTGTCCCACCCCCAAATGTTGTGACCGCACCCGATTCAGCTGAAAGCCTGGAGGAAAGTAATCACCCTAGCTGACCTTCAGAGTAGGTAGTTGGTAGAGCCTTTGGTAAACAACAGCCTGCCCTGTTCCTGGCCACATGCTTGCCTGACCCCATGGTGTGTAACCCTGCCTTGGAGCTGTGCAACCTCAACTCTTACTGCCCTGGAATTCCTGCCCCTTGACCTCAGAAGAATGGGGGTATACACAGCCACCTCCTGCCCAGTTCTGCCAGTCTCGTCCCACCTCTACTTTGCCAGCCCTTGTTCAGGACCAGATTATTTATTTTAAATTTTTATATCCTGCCACCTCCTGCCACAGGCAGCTCGGAGCGACTAACAACATAAATAAAACATTACTATAATAACACATTAAAAGCATCATCCCACACTATACATAATAATAATAATTAATAATAATAATAAAAGGAAACACCCCCCCCCTTCACCCTCTCCCCACCCCCTACCACCCCATTACCCCTCTCCCTCGCCAAACGCTTGATGGAACAGCCAGATCTTACAGTTCCTATGAAAGGCTGGGAGGTCCGGAGCCAGACGAGCCCCCACTGGGACGGAATTCCAGAGGTGTGGCGCAGCCACCGAGAATGCCCTATCCTGCATGACCCCCCGGGAAGGGGGGCCGATCCAGAACCCGGGGAGTGAGGCGATCTCGCAAGTAGGCAGGGCCCAGGCCGTATAAGGCTTTATAGGTCAAAACCAACACTTTGAATCAGGCCCAGAAGACTATTGGCAGCCAGTGCAGACATCAGAGCACTGGTGAAATGTGCTCCCGGCAGCCCAGATTAAGCTTGATGGGGACCAGAACTGGTGTTGCTGCCACTGATCAGCTGTTTGGTGACACTGATCAGTCCCAACCCTTCCAGAGGAGAGACTGGGGCTGATGCTTCTGCATCCTGCTATGGGTGGGATCTTGCAAAGTAGCAGCAGTGACAGGATGTGGAAGAGTTGTCAGGGTTGATCTCGAACGCAAATTAGCCCTGGGAGTGCTTCTACATTAGGACTTATTAGGGCTTGCATTGGCAGACATATGTAGTTGGTAGTAGAGCCACAGAACTCAGTCATCCCAATTCCTGATACTTCAGAGGCACTGTTTGTCCCCCAGGCAAGGAAGGCTTCTGAGTGAGCTGAGGACAGTTCACCTGGACTCCTCTGGACACTTGCTCATCCAGATGCTTTTCATATGATTGAGAAGGTCTCTATAGTGTTGGAAAAGAATCACTTTTCTAGCAGATATAGGCTGCTTTTAGACGTGTGCAGTGCACACGTGGCATGAAATCACGCCGCATGTGAAAATCCTGCAGGCGGGGTTTAGACACGACATCTTGTGCATTATAGCCGGTTGCGTGTTCTTTTAAAATTGCAAATTAAATACCTCGAAGTATTTAATTTGCGTTTTTAAAAGAGTGCTCGACCGGCTAGAACTCGCAAGATGTCGCGTCACAACCCTGCCCGCAGGATTTTTACATGTAGTATGATTTCACGCCACGTGTGCACTGCACACGTCTAAAAGCGGCCATAGTTCTCTCAGAAAAAAAATCTGTGTGCATCCCGGACCTCAGAGAAAGACACTATGCTGCCATTTCCCTCTCCCACCCCAAAATCTCCTGCTGCCCTGACTGCCTTGGCCCTTTCCCATGTTGCCCCCTATGTCTGGAATCCTTCCCTGCTAAAATCCTCCCTCTTTTGTCAGGCTTTCCTTAGCTTATCATCCACATAGATTGCTCACTTATGCCTCTCTTTATAGTATTTTATCCTCCAGGATCCCCCTCCTCCCCTTGTAACTAGACTAAGCACATACACCCGCAGCTTCTTGATCATATCCCTGTCTCTCCCTCTGTTCCCCTCCTTTGTCCATCCTAGATTGTAAGGGCCTGAGGGCAGGGACCTGTCTCTAATCATGACTGTTCAGCACCAGGCACATTGCTTGTGCTATAGAAATAAAAATAATAATTGCCATCATCAAAGGAGATTGGCTGGGATAACTACATTTGCACAAAGCAGTGTGTATAGCTAAATCAGTTTTTCTACAAGCACAGTTTTACCAATACAAAAAGTTAATTGCCAGCACAAATGAGACAGGACTACATGAGTTGGATTTAAATGGCCACATTCTTTATTCAACTTACTGATCAGCTCCTGATTACGATTAGGATAGGTGGGGAATCGCCTGGGCGATTTGGGTCCAGTACCTCAACTAATTTGAACATAACTGTAAACTCAGGAGTTAACCGGATACGTCCTCGGGTTCTGACTCCCTATAAACCCAACATGTTTCCCCCTGTCTTGCATCAGGCTGTGGAGAGGGGGACAAGGTGTGGACCCGAGGAAGGAGTAAGGTGTCACAGGCTGGGAACAACACCTGTCCTTGCTACCTTCACATGTCACTCCTCCCAGGGAGGCTACCCCACTGCTTGCCATACCCTGCTTTTGTGGTGGGTGTTGCTTCCCCATCTCTTATGGAGATGCCTCATCTTATCTATTCTTTCTAATCTATGGTACGGTACTGGACCCAGGGGCGGATTGGCCATTGAATGCACCGGGAGGATTCCCGGTGGGCCGGGGGCCAGTCACGCTGTCTTTTTAAAAATTATTCTTAACAAAAAAACAAACAAAAATTGTTGGTCCTGACCCCTGTCGGGTTGGGTTGTGTTGGGGAAGGGGGGGAGGGGCTTACCTGACTCTCCCTCCTAGTAGCTGCAGCAGCAGCTGGGACAGCGGCTGGGAGATAAGGCTGTTTGTTTACAAACAGCTCCTGCCCATGTGCT
>QEPC01006820.1:722897-738213 GCA_003113815.1 Sphenodon punctatus
CCCCCCTTATCCACATATCCCCAGCCCCTCTCTGCCACCGAGGGGCACCCCCAACCACCCCTATCCCATCCCTCACTACCTCACTTCCTCCCCCCCCCCATTCCTAGAAAGGGTTGGAAGGAACTGTCATTCTGAGGGGGGGGGTGCTTTTTATACTAGAGGAGCTCAAGACCACCACGTGGTCTATTATTTTGAATAGAGTGAGAATGCACAACCCAGCTGTGACAATGTTGGGAGCTATCTTGAAGAACCTTCTTTACAAGGTAACAACCTTTTGATCACTCGTGGGGAGGAGTTTGTTTACAAACAGCTTTATCTCCCAGTTCTATCGGTGTCCCTGTGTCCTGCTGCTGGAGCACTACTATGAGGCAGAGGCAGGTGAGGGATGGAGACTGGAGCCATGGAGGGGAGGCAGAAGAACTTATTAGGGGAGACGCTGGCTGCAGCCTGCCGCCCAGCCAGGCAAGTGTGGGGGCCTCAGCTGGCTGTGGGCACATGTGGCACATGCCTGGGGCCAGTCCTGCATGTCAGCAGACAGGTCCCCACTCATAGGCACTGTCGACGGGGGAACACAGCCTTTGCAAGTCACAGGAACTGGCCACAAGTGCTGGGGAGCCCGGGTTCCCCAGCGCTCTTGCTGGGACATGTCTGTTTCAAAGGCCAGCTGAGCATGCTTCCTCTTCCTCCATGGTCCATGGCAGGGGGAGTGTGAAGCAGCTGCTGCAATACCCATGCTGGAAGTTGCCTGTTAGAATTCCTCCCCATGCACTCTACCTGAGTGGCTGCTCTGCAGCTGTGCCACTCAGCAGCCAAGGACCTCCCCCCCCCCCCTCCAGAATTGCGTGTTTAAAAACACCCCTGTTCTGCCACTTTCCCTTCCAGAACTGGTCCTGCAAGCAATCAAATCAATGAAGCAAAGAAACTGTAAACCCCCTAAAAATATATCCCCTAATGACACAAGGCCCAATTCTGTTCTTAGACAAGCTCAAGCTGAGTGTAAATTCAATTCAAAGGCACCTTATTGGCACAATTCTCTAGACAAGTTTTGCTAAAGTGTAGGCAGAAGACAGACCCCCTGACTTGCCCTCTTGCCTCCCTCCTCAGATGTCTTTCAGGCTCCTCTGGGATCACATATTGGCACACTCACACAAATTTCCCAATCAAAGGAAGCCAACACAGAGCACTGTCTTTCCTAGCTTTCCTCATTGTGGGTAGGAGAACTGTATAGAAAAGGTTTGCCTTACACACAATCCCATTTCATGCATGCTCTGTGTTAACATTTCCTGATTAGATGAACTGTGAACACATCTATGTTTGGGGTTCTATCCCGTGTGGCCATTCCTCCCTCGTCCCTTTCAAAAAGCACCTGAAGACTTTTTTTTTCTCCAGGTGCCTTTAGAGGATCCACTGCTGGTTTCCCTTAGTGTATTTTTCCTCCCCTTTATCTTTCCCTTTTCAACTGTTTTAAATGAACTTTTGGTTGCTTGATTGTATTTTATTATATTAATTTTATGAAGCACCCCAGGCACCATTTGGCGGGAGAAGTGGAAAGGCACTATATAAATAAAATTATTACTATTTATTTACTGTTTAAATCAGAGGGCGTTTGAAGTCCTGAAGGCTGTTAGGAATGTTAAGAACAGTGAAAAGATATTTTTCTTCCCTCTCATCCCTGAAAGATCTCTAAAGTACTTTACAAAATTCTCCTCCACCTCTGCTGTGACCCTGTGCCCCAAAGGGACAACTCAGCCTCAATGGAGAATGTGGCCCTCAGGAAAATTGAAGGTCTGGGCAAGGGGTGTTTTCGAATGAGATGCTACCCTGCATGGCCACCCAGGAACCACGGATCTGACCACCCGTCTCAAGGTGGAGCGGCTGGATGCACACTCCTGTGAGCCACAGAGCACCCACTCATGGCCATGCATGGAGCACTGCTGGGAAATCCAGAGTGCTCTGTGTGGGGAAGACCAAATGGATGAGTGTCAATGGGAGGTCATGGAGCCCATGGCCATCTGAACGGCAGTAGCCCAGCCATGTAGGCAGACAGGTCTGCTGCTCATAGGCACTGTGGGTGGGGGAAGTGGCTTTTGCAAGTCACAAGAACTGGCTGGGAGTGCTGGGGAGCCCAGGTTCCCCAATGCTCACGCCTTAGGCATGTCACTTGCAAATGCCAACCTGACGGGCCTCCCCCTCCCCCATGGTCCGTGGCAGGAAGAGTGTGTGGCAGCTGCCTCTGTGGCTGCAGTAGCCATGCTAGGAGCCACCCATTAGAATTGCTCCCGACGCACTCCACCTGCGTGGGTGCTCCATGGCAGAGCCATGCTGCAGCTACATCCCCCCCAGTCACCCATCGCCATGCTTGTTTTAAAACACCCAAGGAGAGGTGGAATGGGAGCCCACCACCCCACTAGCATAAAACCACACCAGTTGCCAATGTTATGAATATTAGGTGTGTCAGGATTGTGTCATCCACCACTTTTGGGGTAGAACATGGCATTAGCAGCATGCAAAAGCATCGCAAATTATTTCAGAATAGGAAGTGAAGGAAGCCTAGACAGGGATAGCTTTCAGTGACAACTGGTTGACTGCACCCCCTTCCCAAGCACACTTTCCAAATTGAGTAAGAAGCTTCCCTAACCTCAAATTCTGACTTTGTAGTCAAACTAGCAGCCCCCAAGCCATAGTGTATACGAGCGATTTTGTCTGCAAAGTAAGTAGCAAATTTATCACAGTGGCTATCAGATGAATCGGATACCGGGTTGATACAAACCAGATTAACTAGGCTGCCCATCATCTAGAACAGCTCCACTGTATGGGACTTTGCAGTGGCTTTGGAAGTGGTGAGGCTTATGCTATCTCATCCTTCAGGATCCTCCTCTGTATGTAAGCTGAACATGTGCATCTATAAATTCTCAACTTCATGAATTTATCCCTGTGTTTCCCTATATGTGCAGCCCCTTTTCCAGTCTAGATTGTAAGCATGGCCGGCCTTAGAATTTGCCTGGCCCAGGGCAAAGATAAAAGGGAGGGGGGGCTTGTGGCCCCACTCTCTTGTGGGCACCTTCTGCAGATCCCTAAAGGTGATCATGTTTTGGCTGGGAGGATATGGGACCCCCACACCCTGCCCTGGTAAAAACAGGAGCCACCATGGGGTCCTGGGAAAGAGTGGGGTCCGGGGCGGTCATCTGGACCAGCCGTGACTGTAAGGCCTTACAGGCTGGGACCTTTCTCTAATCATGATGTTTCAGCACCAGGCACATTGCTTTGCACTATATCAATTATTATTATTAATAATAATAATAATAATATAATTATGATAATAATGTCTGGCATAGTTTAGTTCTGGCAGAAACTGCTTCTACGGGGGAATGGATTCAGTGATCCTTGGGGCTTTTACCAGATGTATGATTCTCATTAAGATTAATGAGTTATTCATGGGGAACTTCTTGGACATCCATGAAAACATTGACCTAGAAGATCTAATTGTTCAGTGCCTTGCTCTGGAGGGGGAAAACCACCCATCGTCATAGTGGAAATTTTAACATCAGCTGCATAGTAGAATCAAGCAATCTGAAGTCTTCTTGAGCCCTTGGCCCTGTAACTGCAAATGAGGTTCTCATCAGAGTAACTCTGGGAACTGTCTGGAATTTGTTCCTGTTGTTTTTATTTGTTTAGCTATCCCACAGTGAAACTTTCCCATTCACTTGGGTACTGGTGAAAAGTGTTGGCTTGACAACCCTGGAGACAGAGATTCCATGTTTATCCATGGTACTATATAAGAAAAGAAGAGATGGTGCAAGCTTCCCCTATGCTCTCCTGACACTTGGACGTCACATCATTACTTAACACGCTCAGTTTTGCAGTGATGGAGTCAGGATACAGAACAGAACCAGAGGCATAGTAACGCTGTGCAAGGCTTGGCTCAGGTTCCAATGATAGGCCCGCAAAGAGCAAGGAGGCAGAGCCTCCAGGGTGGTGGGCAGGGCTTACCTTGCTGGGGTGAGAGCCCCCCTTCAGGCTTCCACTGCTGTGGAAAGGGCTCAGGCGGAAGGCTTGCTGCAAGCTGCTTGGGGGGGTGGGGGTGACCAGGAGCCCACAGGGCGCCATGGTGCCATCCAGGGGGGTTCACTGGAGGCCACCACCACTGTCATCACTTGCGGTGTGTGGTCAAGGGCCCCACTCTACTACTGTCATGAGCATCCATAATGGGCAGCCTGCATTGGGGCTCCTGTCCCACTGTGCAGCAGTGGCCCTCTTAAGGGTTATCCTGGCAAGCCTTGGCCTCCTGTCTCCCCAAAGGCATTAGCACTGCCCCAGTTCCCTGCAAGCCCCCACCTTGAGCAGCAGCAACCCTGTTAGGATTTTCAAAGTGGGCAGGGTTGGTGCAAGCACTCTACTCCTGCCCTCTCTGAAAACTCCCTTGCTAGTGGGGTCTTTTGCAAGTGGCCTGAGCGCCCCTAAGAGTTTCAGAGTGGGTTGGGGCTGGGGCAGAGTGCTGGCCCACTCCCTCCTCTGCCCACTCTAAGGGGGGATTCAGACGTTCTGATTTGTGCGATTTTTTTTAAAAAACGAATGTTTCATGCCTGTCTGAACACTTAAATTCGATTAAATGGAGTCAATATCGCACTAAAGCAATGCGTGTTGAAAAGCTACTCAAACCTACCTTTTTGCTGTCCGTTTTCAATAAATCCGCACTTAACAGCAGTGTGAAAGCAACATCGTACTGGTTTTAACTAGTGTGTAATCTTTTCTGATGTGAATGCAACCGTGCTTCCAAGTGCGCTGTTTTACTCCTGCCCCTACCGGAAGCAGTGAGACCAGCTGGAGCCCTGTAGTTGCCTCGCTGGGTGCAGGCTGCAGCCAGCTTCTCCCCAAAAAAGTTCTTCCCCTCCATGTTTCCCCTCCATGCTTCTCCCCAAAAAAGTTCTTCCCTCCAAGGGACTTTCAATCATCTGCCTCTGCCTCTACCGTAGTGCTGCAGCAGTAGCAGCAGCGGGATACCGGAAAGAAACCAGGGAGAGAAGCAGCGCGCCTCACTATGCGAGGGGCTTCTTTCCAGCAGCCTCAGGCTCTCCCTCTTTACTCCCTGATTCTACAAAGTAGCAACCTTTGCTACAAAGGTTGTAGCAAAGGTTGTTGCAAAGTTTGCAAAGTTGCAGCAAAGGTTGTTGCAAAGTTGTAGCAAAGGTTGTAGCAAAGTTGTACTTTGCTACAAAGTAGCAACCTTCTGGCTCCCCACAGGCCACTTCCTGTAACTGAACCGTACTGAGCAGCCGGGTAAGCACGCACTACAAGAAGGTCTGAATGCATTATTTCGCTGTACTTAAAATCGGTATGGCATGCATGTGAATGCAACAGGACTTGTTAACAGCGAACTATTGAGAACCAGTTTTTAAAAATCCAGATAATTGCTGCATGTGTGAATTCGCCCTAACATTTTATTTTCCTAACAGCACAAGTCAGGCTACCTGAGACAGGCCCCTCCAGCTTGCAGGGCCTGGGCTCAATTGAGCCTTCTCATGTCATGGTAGCCATGCCACTGAATAGAACATAGATGCCACCACGATAGATAGAGACAAATTCAGGCCCAATGGCCATTCATTTCTTGATCTCCTTATTGGCAAGTGTTAAGCTCATAGATAATACACAGGAGATGGGGGCCTGAAGCAGGGTGAACTGGGATGCTGGCTTAGCCGCACCTGCTCAAGGAGCTCTCTGACCTTCATGCCTACTCTCCTGAGAGCAGTTAATGGGAAGGTTAACTATCCCACGTGAAGGCTGTTGTGGTTAATTGGGTTAGCTGACCAGAAGCCCTGGACATTTAGAGCCTGGCTGGAAGTCTAGAAGGGGATCACAAGGGTAATCTTGGGAGAGGAAGGCAGTTCCCTGAGGCTGGCTAGAGCCAGGCAAAGCCAGAGAAGGCTGAAAGGGCTGGAAAACCAAAGGTAAGGGGCTGGGTGCCCAGCATGAGTTGATGTATTAGTTGTGGGACTTGTATTTCTTATGCTTATAATAAACTGCTTTGTCCAGTCTAGATTGTAAGCCCTTCAGGTCAGGAACCTGTGTCAGCGCCAGGGACAAGGACATTCTATAAATAACAAATAATATTAGAAGTTTATTTTGGATTAGATGCTAGACTGAGCAGCTCCCACACTGGAATATGTTTTTCCTAATGGCAACCTTGCAAGGCAGGAACGTTAAGTGCTGCTATCCCCATTTTGCAGCTGAGGAACTGAGACTCGCAGAGATTAAGTGACTTGGCTAAGATCATAGAGGGAATTTCTGGAGAAGCTGGAAACTGAACTTGTGTCTCCAAGGCCTGAAGCTAACCACAGGACCATTCCCCCTCCTCCCCACCCCTGTAAGGAATGGTGTAAAAGGAGAATGGGGATGTGATTTCCTGTAGGATAAGGACTGATGCCCGCCACACTCATTCATAGCAGGCCACTTTCCCTCCACTTGGCGATGGCCCCATCTCCATCTTTGTGAGGACAAGAGACATGCATGCTTTTGCTACTCGTATATTTATTTAATTCAGTACATCCTGAGCCACCACTTTCCCCATCCAAATGGAATTCATAAGTCCACGTTTCTTTCTGCAGCTCACAAAATGCTCATTCTCTTCACTAATTTGTGTACAAAGGAAAACCCTGTGTAAGAAATTGATTTAAAACCCAGAAGCCAATATTTTTCTTTTCAAACCTCCTGCATTTCATCTTTCTCCTAAGAAGGGAGGAAGCCCCTTCTGTTGAGTATACAGCCTGTAATTTCCCTGTCAGATCCTAGCCAGCAGGTCAGTGTTGTGACTGACTGTGTGAGGATAGCTCCCTTAAGGGTAATTACACTAAATTCCCTTTTGAAGGACAGCTTTCTCTGGATATGATACAAGGAACCCGCTTTTTCCATTCACTTAAATTCATGAATTCTGCAGCTGTCACTAAGAACCCAGCAGTTAGAGACTTACATCTATTCCAACTTCAAGGTGAGTCCTGAAGAGGAGGTAATGACAGTATTGGAGACTGTGGGGCTAATCATGTAACACCAGCCGAGTCGCCTGGGAGGGGAAAAGGGACAGAAAGAGTGGGAAAGAGAAGCATCTTCTCGGCAAGTGTGGAAAATGGGAATGTCTCAATTCCAGGACACCCTGTATTGAGAACATGGGGAATAGAGACACTTTGGCTCTGAGATTGGGATGGTGAATAAAGGGAGTGATTTGACATTGGAAACCGTGCAAATGGACCAGTGTGGGAAGAGGAAAGCCTTGTTTCCAAATCTGAAACAGGAAATACAAGTGTCCATTCCTGAAACTTGTCACGGCGATTCCAGTGTCAGAAAGAAAAATGCCTCCGTTTGAAGATGCTTGAGAAATGATGGGAAAGTCTCAGCTCTGGATCCAGAAAATGAATACTTTTTTCAAGCTGTGGAAAGAGAACCATGGAAATATACCAGACCTGAGATGTCCAGGATGGAGGCAGTAGGAATAGGGGAAGGACATGAAAAGAATAGAGAGATCCCAAATATGAGGGTCCTTAGGTCATGGAAAGAATAGCAGGGAGGAAGGGAAGAGGCAAGGGTGTAAAAGAGTAGTTATCCAATTCCACAATTCATCATTTCTCAGTTTTCTTAATTCCCCCCACCCCCCTTTTGTTCTTTCCATCTTGGTGAGCTTCCCAAGACTTATTCTGTTCCTCTTCTACATCCAGAATGTTCTGGGATGCTCACCCTGCCACATATCCAGGACTCACTCATCAACAACAAACAGTTAAAAGAAAGAAAATAGGCTGGAAATATCAATGCACTTTGGTAACAATAAACCCTGCTTTTAATTTATGCTAATATGTAGGGTTGTGGTGACAGTAAGAACAAAATTACAGAGTGGCTTTCTAGCTGGTAATTATCCCCCCATTTTCGTTGCTCGGGAAGATGGACACACAATTATGCTCTCTTGCTGTATATTAATACGGATTCTTGACATCTTCAGCAGACCTGGAGCTGTCATCGGGCTTTTTGTCTACTTTAATTGAAAATTAATGGTTACTGTGTTACCACGGAAACCGTGGCAATGGACGCCAATAGCGCTCACATATCAAACAGGCACTGGTGGCATTGTCTGTCCCTGTTGACCTTGAAAGTTAAAAGAAAAACTTAAAGAGGGGGGAGAAAAAAAAATCCCATGAAAACAGAGGGTTGAATATTGTGTATCAAAGGGGGGGGGGGGGGGATAGAAAGGGGGGGGGGGAGGGGGGGGGNGGTACCTTTTGTATCTTGAAGGGGGAAAATGAGACAGAGGGAGAGAGAGACCTAAAATGAAAGTGTCAGAGTGTCAAAGGGGAGAATTATGTCTGAGTACAAAAGCATCACGGCCCATCTTGTGCGGCACGGATGGCGGCTGTTGGTATGATATTGATGTTCTGATGGGGCTTTGCGAGGTGTATTATGCCATCAAAATGCAGAGGATAGGCCTGGGCTAAAGAGTCACTGCGGAACTGACATAACATTGCGCAGACAGTAATGATGGAGTGAAAGAGTTGTGTCTGCTGGGCCATCAGTTTGAAGACATAACAAAAGAACTCAAATGAGTCAGGTGGGGGGAAGAGGGAATGGAAAAGGGGAGGAAGAAAAGACTGGGGAGAAAGCTAATGGTTTTTATGAAGATAAGATATAAAAAAGACAGGAAGAGACTGGAGGGAACAGAATCCAGATTTGCACCAACTGAAAACACTCTCTGAATGGCAATGTACTAGGGAAGTGACCCAACCCAGCAATCACTAGGCCCTGAACCCACAGTTTTCGCTCTCCAGCCTGTAACAACTGCCCTGACTGTTGGTAGTGTCCTTTGTGACACCCGGGGGGATTCCTTCTCTCCTCTCCTGATGGTGTTCGTGAAGATTGTCCCATTGGGCCAAAGCCTGTGGTCCTCCAGCCTCCATCTAAGACTGTGCATCTGTTGTCCCCCTTCTGAAGGGAAGGTCACCAGAAGTCTTCTGCCACCGTAGCCTGAGTCCCGAGATGTCTTTCTATTCTGGGTCTCTGGTCTGGCTCCGGTGTCTCCCTCTTGTGCATGGGGTCCTTGGCCAGTTGGACATCCTGCTCACCAAGGACCCCATTGTTCCCTAGTGTCACCTCCCTAGCACCTTACTGATTCTACCTTGCCATCGGGACACAGCTCTCCAGGCTGCTTTCTCCTCCCCCTCTTACTATGGCCCCTGTGCTACCTGGTCTTCTGCCAGCTCTTTGGTCTTTGATTTGGTTCCCAGTTCTTACTCCTTAGGTTCCCTTGCCCAGGCAATGAACCTCTCTTGGGCCTCTGCCAAGAACCTGCTCTTCCCCGCTTCCAGGAGGGTAAGATGATATTCTGCCTATCTCTGGTTCAGCATTTTCCAGAAAATTATTAGTTGTGTTATTTGTTATATTTTTTTCTGTAAGGCTTAGGAGCCCCAGTCATGGACAAGAGTCCCATTGTGCCAGGTACTGTACCAGCCCAGAACAAAAAAAACAGGCAATGACCTAAAGGGTGTCTAAGAATTGGACAAGAGACTGAGAGGGGATTCAGAAAGCAACAATGAGGAAATGATAGGGGCAACAGCACACCTGGTGCATTACATTTTTCATAGGCCTCACAGCAAAGGAGAAATTTGAAGGATGACAAAAGGGACTGAAACTTCTTCAGCCTATGAATCAGCACAGAAGACACTTGAAGCATGCCCTTGTTGAGGTAGGCCAGAAAACATTTTGGGATAATATAGACCAGAGGAAGTAAACCTATTGTAGGCTTTGCCAAACTCCAAGAGTAACTGGCATGGAGACAGCAGCTCCTTCTCAGTGTAGAGGGAGCTGGGGATGAGAAAGCTGTAGAGGAAGTATTGTGGGACAGAATGGGGCCTGGATGAGGCATTCCCTGCCCACAATAGAGCAAGCCCTGGCAGAGAGAGGAACAGAGAAAGACCTTCCTTCCTAGTGTTTTTCTTTTTTAAGTTTAGAAACTGGAGAAAGACACTTTCTTTCCTCTGATACAACCCTCCATATGAGGTGGTGTTTTTCCTTATGGGGAGGGGCAATTAAATATAGACCTTACATGTTTCCCCATATGACACTCAATGATCTCCCTTCAGGAAGGGAAGGTGCTGAAATTCCCCGTTCTGAAGAATGTTAAACTTTTTTGTTGAAACTAGGGGAGAAGAAACCCCAGTATCCATGATAAACTTCATGAAAGCGGTTTCCCTAGTTCAGCTTGCTAAGATGAGGGGATCCTATAGCATGTAGTTAAAACTAGGCATGGGGCTGAGATGGTACCCATGCAGCTAGGCCTTGGCAACTAGCTATACTGACACATCGTGGTCTTCTAGAGCCAGTTCAGCAGTGTCACAAGGCGGCCCACCAGGGTATGTCTTTTTAGTGTAGCTTTATTGTCCTTTGCCAGTCATCACTCAATGTTCACAGTCCCAAAACAGTACCTCCCATGGAAATCAGAGTGGACTTTTTTTATAATAGCAAGCCCTTCAGTGGTTCTCAGCCGTACATTAGTGTGAGCTTGTAGCCAGTTCCCAGTCTCGCCTCTCTCTTCCCAGGCTCTCCCTGGTCCAACTGTGTCTGGCTGTTTCCTCTGACAGGGCTTCAGCACTCTGCCCAGCTCTGAGCAGAGGCCTAAGCCCAGGCCCTGCTGGCTCCATAGCCAGGCACAGACTGCCTGATTTCCAAGCTCTGTAGCTCTTATAGCTCTAGAGGGGGTGGAGCAATGGTGATGGACAGGCCAGTCATAAAGAGGGAGCCTGTTTTATCACAAGCACAGTTTTAGTAGAGTGTATATGGGACCACCTAGCTATACCTCTGTAGTTGGTTTGGCTTGGCCTGCTTCCTCCTAGCTCCCTATGAAGCAGGACATCTTAAGTAACATTGCTGTATGAATTGCTGATGTACAGGTTCCTGACTGGACTTATCAGCCAACTACCCAAATTTCCCCAAAGTCACACTAGTACAAGACAAATGTACAAAAATGTACACACTAGTACAAGACTGGTGCAATGCAAACACAGAAACATGGCAACAACCAGTCACAGTGTGAAATGAACTTGCCTCATGGACACAGGCCAACCATGTTTGTTTGTTGTAACTGGGACAAGTGGGCGCATTGTGGTCTGGTGACAAATGATCTGGGATTTGAAAGACATGGGCTCAGTAATCTGCTCCACTGTAGGCTTGCTGTGATATCTTTGACTGTCACAACAATGGAATCAGCGTGCCTCAGTTTTCCACTTGTATAGTGGTTATAATAGCACTGCTGTCCCCCAAGTGTGTTGTGTAGATAAAACACAATGAAGATCGAGGGGATCTCAAACAGTAGGGGGATGGAGACTATATGTACTGATGGCCAGTGATTGTATTTGTAGTGTCGATAGGGATAAAGCAAAACTTCACTGGGGCAATTTATGTGCTGGAGCAATGGTTTTCAATCACCCTCACTAGTGGGTCCCAGGAGGGGTCTTGGGTGACCTGGAACTGGGAGCAGGGCAGCCTGTAAAGCGCACGAGCCCTGGTGCAGCTGTGTTGCATACCTGATCACATTCCCTCCCGCTGTTCATTCTGGCTGCCTGTGCTGCTGAGGGCTGGGGTGGGCAGGGCCAGCCTTACCGCAGGGCAACCTGGGGTGACCGCCCCAGGCCTGGCTCTTTTGGGGAACCCCACAGTGTCCCTATTTTCACCAGGACAAGTGTGGATCCCCCACTTCCTCCCAGTGGGGCCCCCAAAATGACCACCTTTAGGGCCCTGCGGAGGGTGCCTCCAAGGGGGTTGAGCCATGGGGGAGTGGCCACCAGAGGGTCTGCATTTTATCTTCAGCATGAGCCTCACAAATTCTGAGGCCCGCTCTGTGGGTGGGATAGGGAAAGGAACGGTATGGCTTGGCTTCCCACAGCTTCCCTGCCTCTCTGGCTCCCATTTCCTGCTGTTTTTTTCCATGTCATGATGGCTTCCCACTGCTTCTGCTGCCAGGATCACAACCCTGCTGCTGCTGCTGGTACCAGAATAATTACATACACAAACACACCTGCCACTGTTGGTTCTTTATTTTTTTTAAGGTGGGTCATGGATTTTTAAAAAAGGTTTTGGTGGGTCTTGCCCACAAAATGTTTGAGAACAACTGTGCTGGAGGACTGGATAGGAAGCTGTGAATTACACCCAATTGGACTCTCTGGGCCCAAAATATCCAAACTGTCAATACAGATATTAAAAATCAAAATATCAAAAAATAGTGGCTTCAACTGAGTTGCACCAAGGATGTATTTGGTATCCTCCATCTCTGCATGTGTCCTGGAGAGAGTCTTTTCTCAAGGGATATCTGAACTTCAGTTATTGAGACCTAGGAGGTCTGGGGTGGTTCAGAGAAAAGGCTGTAACCGTGGTTGCTTTTGCTGAGCTCTGAACCTTCTAAGGTTCGCCCGCCATCTCCTTATTATATTAACAAAAGTCTTTGGCTGTGGCAGCAGCTACATGATGCTGAGGCGCACACCGGGGCCTTTCAGGAAGGTGATCTCAGGCCTTTTAAAGTCAAATGCCCAGGGAGTCAATCTTCCTTAAGAACAAACAACAAGACAAACACAATAGAAGCACGCCTGAAAGCCAGAATCTTTTTTCATTTTCCCCGCATCCCTGATCCCAACCTTAATCCCTGCTCAGAATCCTGTCAGCCCGACTGTTCTAGAACTGACATTGCTGCAGGCATCTTCGCCGCCGACTTCCCTCAGATCTGTCTCCTCCTGGGACTTCTAAAGAGGACTCGGAGATTTCTGTGTTACTAGATGATTCACTCAGTGCCCTCAAGCAAAGCGCAGGGGTTCCCTTGGGTGAGGAAGCAGGCGGAGGGGAGGAGAGGAAGGGAAAGGAGGGGAGTGCAGCGCCATCCCACTAAAGGGGATAAGGGTTATGCAGCGCAGAACGAGAGCTGCCTGATTGCAGAAGTTGATAATAGGAGCTGGCGTTATGAATGTGCGTTGCTTTGGTTTACATTGCAGACCTGTGGCTTCCCCTTCCTCCTGCGTGGATATGGAGGGAAGCAGGTGAGGGCAGAAGACAGGTTCTGGCCCATTTTGGAATCACTGGTAAATGATTTGTCTTAACAGAGTCGTCTTCCCAGACTGTGTCAGACGATAACAATTTTAATACTCTGCTCATCTCCAGGGCTTTTCATTCAATCATCTCTCTGTCCATCTATCTCTCTGTTGGAGCTGGTGGCAAAATATCCATCAAAATGTGGGTTTTCCTCTTATTTTAAAAAATGAAAATTATGACATATGGAAATGTTTATATTTTGTCAAAATGGGTTTTTTATGTTTTCAGTGAAAACATGCATAATGCTGACAATTTTTAAAATCTCATTTTAATGAATTCTTTTTGGTTCTACAAGTACAATCTATAGAATTTGTATAGCAGCAGTCGTTCTGTCACCTATGGGGACTGGAGCACCTTTCAAAGCAGTATATAAGCATTCATTAACTGAGAGCCTCGTAAGCCTCTCACAATGGGTTTGGTCAATTTTATTCTCTCCATTTGACAGATGGGAAAAATGAGAGATCAACTAACTTGCCACTGACAGCACAGCAAGTTAATACCAAGTCAGGAGGCTTGACTTTCAGCCCCATGAGTGAATAGCTAGTAGACACTACTTCCTTTGGATATCCTATATGGCATAGGATAGGTGGAATGGCCTTCTGGCCCAAGGGACTGGCCTGGGGCTTACGTTCAATTCCTGGCTGCCTGTGTAACCACAGGCAAGCAAGCCACTTGGGGTAATTTCAGACATTACGATACCACGGTCAACCACGGTGACCCCCCATGGTGGCTGCGGTACCGTAACATCTGTTGGGCCAAAAAGAGATTCCCGCTAGATTTTCACCCCCGGCGGGAATCTCTTTGACCACGCTTCCGGCCCTCCGGGTGACTGGAGCTCCGGAAGCGTGGTCAAAGGGATTCCTGCTGGGGGTGAACACCCAGCGGGAATCTCTTTTGGGCCCAACAGACGTTACGGTACCACGGCCACCACGTGGGGGTTCACTGTGGTTGACCGTGGTATCGTAACGTGTGTTACTGCCCCATGGCCTGGAATCGGCGGACGGTAACGTCTGTTACAGCCGCCGATTCCGGGCCGTGGCCCAGACCCTGGGACATATCGGGCGCAGCGGCAGGATTGGCTACTGCGCCTGCCCGTCTCCTGGAGGGCAGGCAGCCGGGGGAGCGTGGGGTGTGTGTGTGCGGTGCAGTCACGCCATGCGGCCCCTCCCCCGATCCCCCTCCAGAATCAGCCGGCACATCTGTTGACCGACCGATCTGATTCCGGAGGGGGATGAAGATTTGATCCTGTGTCGTGGCAAGCCCACCAGCCGGCACGTCTAAAATCACCCTTGGTCTCTGTGTGCCTTAGGTCTCTATCTGTAAAATCGAGATAATTTAATGGCCCATAGAGGGGCTATGGGGAAAATCCCTAACTGCTTTGGTGGGGCTGAGATACTACAATGGAGGGTTCACATAAGCAATTAGATCAGTGCTTCCCAAACTCCGTTTTTCTGTGTGACTCCATTTTGAGACTCAAATATGATCCCATGGCCCCAGAAAGTAACAAAACAGATGCAAAGTATATCAAATATGAATGGATTTACACCCCATTGGCAGATTAAATGACCTGACCTGTGGTCCTGACCCACAGTTTGGGACCCTCTGACCTAGATAAGACATAGCCGAGGCTTTAAATGTGCAGCATGATGGAGTCCCTGCCGCAGGTAGCACTTAAAACAGAATCGATTGCTTTCATCCTTCCCACGTAATTGAAAACAGCATAACGTTAGCTGAGCTCACCCTGAGATGCATCCTGTGCGCTTGGGATGGTAGCATAAATTCTGAATTAGAAGTGTACTCGCCAGTCGGTCAGTATAAAGAGTAGTTACAGAGCGCTGACAATGTTTTCCAAAACCAG
Organism: Sphenodon punctatus; assembly: GCA_003113815.1. Lineage (NCBI taxonomy): Eukaryota > Metazoa > Chordata > Lepidosauria > Sphenodontia > Sphenodontidae > Sphenodon > Sphenodon punctatus. The sequence continues at coordinate 737,860 of QEPC01006820.1, forward strand.
ATTTCTAACCACCTTGGTTTGACCCTGGAACCAATTACCCCAAACTCTGTAAGTTCAGAATAGAGTCAGAAAGCTGACTGCAAAACTCCCCAAAGTTTGCTTGTTGTCCATATCCTTAGGGGGTTGTTTTGGGCCCGGGGCCTGGAAGAAATGGAATACAGTATCCAAAGCATCCCCTTCATTTGGGCACTAGAAAAGCAAAAGCCTTCTCTAATTACAAGAAGCAACGGGCTTGCAGTTTAAGCAGATTTCCTCAATAAAAGCCAACCATGCTGAACCTGCGAACTCCCCCCTAGTAAACAGTCTTCTAAGCCTTAAAATGAAATGAACATTTCCCCCCCCCCCCCAATCTCT
>QEPC01006820.1:742935-757869 GCA_003113815.1 Sphenodon punctatus
CCCCCCCCACCATCCCCAACCCCCCTCACACCCCACCACCATCTCCCCCAACAAATGTCTGGCGGAACAGCCAGGTCTTACAACGTCTCTGAAAGGAGGGAAGATCCGGGGCCAGTCAGGCCTCTACCGGAAGGGAGTTCCACAGCCGTGGCACAGCCACCGAGAATGCCATCCGCTGCGTGGCCCCCTGAAAAACCTGGGAGACCTCGAGCAGGGCCCTCCCGGATAACTGCAGGGGCTGATCCAGGACCCGGGGCGTGAGGCGATCTCGCAGTTAGGCAGGACCCAGGCCCTTAAGTGCTTTATAGGCCAAGACTAACACCTTGAATCAGGCCCCAAAAACCACCAGCAGCCAGTGCAGAGAACAGAGCACTGGTGTAATGTGCTCCCAGCGGCCCAGTCCCACTAAGAGACGGGCCGCCACATTCTGCACCAGTTGCAATTTTCAAGCTGTCATCATGGGTAGCCCCACGTAGAGTGTGTTGGAGTCTAGTCTAGAGGTGATGAAAGCATGGATGACAGTGGCCAGGTCTGAGTCTGAAACAAACGGCAGAAGCCGTCGCACCAGATGTAATTCACGGAAAGCGCTCCTTGCCACAGCCTTGACCTGGAGATCCAGGCAGAGCTGCGCATCAAGGAGCACCCCCAAACTCCGTACCTGGGAGGCCAATGGAGGGCAGACTCCATCAATAATGGGGGTCGGCAACTCCATCGCTTTACCCATTAACATCACCTCCATCTTTTCAGGATTCAGCTTCAGTCGATTAGCCCTCATCCAGTCCCCCACAGCTACCAAACACCAAGTAAGCACCGAGACTGCCGGGCCTGGGTCTGCTGAAAAAGAGAGAGAGAGCTGTTCCGCCAGACGGGGGCGATGGGATATGGGTTAGGGAGGGGGGTGGATTTATTGTTTTACCGCCTTCTCTTTTTATGTGGTGTTTTTAGTTTTGTATGTTTTTACTTATTTTGTGATGTAAGCCGCCTTGAGCTGCCTGGAGCAGGAGGGACGGGGTAAAAAAACGGTTTAATAATAAATAATAATAATAAAATATTGATACTCATAATACTACTGATGAGGGATTGATAATTCAGTCACTTAACTTTCTCCATGAAGGATCTATGCTCAGGTGATGGAGGATGTTGGTGAAGTCGGGTATTTGTATGGTACTGATTACCAGAAAGACTGTACGACACATTAGGAAAAGATGGAGACAGGGCTAGCACCAGTTTGACCCTCTGAAGATTTCAGTTTGATTTCGGTGAGTTAAATCTATGCCAATCAATAAGATGTATTTTTTAATCTAGCCTTTATAAGGGACTAATACTTTGAGGTTTTAAAATGTTCAAAATGGACACTCTGGAACAGCAAAGAATTCATAATAGAAAGGTAAAGAAGCTTAGAGCTGAGGAACAAGAGGACTGAAATACCAGGAGAAAGAGAGAGAGATGGGGACGGGGGTAATGTTCCTTTCAGACACTTCAGGAATAATATACATGAAACCTCTAGAGGACTGTTTTTCATACATTTTAAAATTCGATCAACCCTACAAGGAGGTGTGTTTGCTAAATTTAATTGATGTAATTCAAACACAGTGCAGGCTTTGGGATTATAGTTACACAGATTAGGTGTCATATCTAATCTCATATAGAAGGCACAATTACATGCTAAGTAACGGAACCTGAACCCTTGTCTAAAATAAACCATGCTATGGTGGGCCAATGGGTCTGCTTTCAGGAGAACTGGATGAAAGAAATACTTTGGAACAATAGAAGCCATTCAGCCCTGGTGTAAAGCCACTGAAGACCATGAAATTAGACTGGGGATCGATTTTTCTCTTGTATTCAGGTTCAAGTCCAGTTACCAATCCCCATGCTATCTGAACCCTTAATATCAGATTTGGCCCTAGAACTATGAATTGTTACATTCACTGTTTCTGCAACCCCAGGACGGCTGTGAGTAGAGCCCTACAGGTGAGGTGAAAAAAGCCACCCTCAGCCATCCGTTCCATAGACCTACCTCCCATACTTGCCTGCTCCTGTAATTACTTTTTAAAAAATTAAAATCACCCCTCCTGCACCTGAACCGTACCCCTATCTAAAATCCCACAACTAGAGCTGAAACAAGTACTTGCAAAAACAGGTATACCCAGCAAATTTCCAGTACCCGAATCAAACCAAATATTTCATGAACTTTTCAGTACCCGAACCAGTTTTTGATCAGATACTAGAAATACTGAAATACTGGCAACCGGTATACCAAAATCCAATTTTGTCCTGGATTTAATAATTTTCCAGGAAATTTCAGTATTTTGGTATTTTGAGTACGCGAACGCTATTTGGGTACTTATTTGGATACCTGAAATAGTACCCGAAAATGCGGGTATTACCTGTGGGTACCAAATCAAGTACCCGTCTCAGCTCTACACACTGTGGGAAGAGGTCTGGCTTGCTGTATTATAATAGCTATACATTGAAGAGCAAGTGGGCAGCATCAGGGTGTGTTTCAGGGTGCGTGGGGCTTGCCTGCTTCCTTCTGGTCAACTGATGGGTAGACAGCAAGCCAGTTTCACCTATCCTGAAGTGCTGGGGGGAAGGATTGCCCTACTTCCCCAGCTTGGGGAGATGTTTGCACCTGCAGTGTTTATCAGTTTCCCACACACACCTCCATATCTCCTACTGCAGAACGACTTGACTTTTTGTCATGGGAGAAGAGGATTCCATTTGCTTGCCCATCAACTTACTTACTGTATTGCTTTGGTTAAACCATTTGTACAGTTGGTGTCTCAGCTTCTCCATCTGTAAAATAAGGATAATGCTCCTCCCCACCACCACCTTCCAGAGGAACATCTGAAAAAGCTATATGCAAACGCTGTCTCTCGTGAGGGCAATGGGTGTAGGGCTGCATGGCTGAGTGTCTCAGTACAACTGAGGTGGAGAATAAATCAGGTGCTGTTAGATTAAGCTGGAGAGTGATGGGAACAAGAAGGGTAAAGGGGGTGACAAGATTATGGCAAAAATATTTATTTAGTTTTGAGCTCATTCATATTTTCTTCTGCTAGAAAAGCTAGTGAACATTTTGAACTACATCCTCCGCTGATGCCAATTGGTGTAAACTCAAGTACTGTCAACTTACACTAAATGAAAATCTGGCTCCACTGACATCAGTGAGACTATCTGAGGGTCTCCACTGCTCTATGTACTGTGGAGCAGGGACATCACTAGACTTCTGCCTGCTTTGGTGCTTGAATCCTGCAGTGAGGTTGTCCCCACCCCCACTCCAAAGGGGCCATGGTCACACCAGAAAGGGAAGGAAAGTCCTTTTTTCCTCTTTCTGGCATGCAGCATTCTCCCAGCCATTTGTGAAGCATTGTGACTTCATAGTGATCTGAAGGAGCAGGTCTATGACAAAGGATGTTTTTAAATGAGCAAGGATCATGAGGGGGTGGTAACTGGGCCGCTGAGTGGCACTACTGTTAAGCAGCCACTCAGGTAGAGTGCGTGGAGAGGAATTCTAATGTGCGGCTCCCAGGGCAGCCGCCGCGCACTCCCCGCCACGGACCATGGAGACGGGGCGAAGTGCTCCAGGTTGGACTTTGAAATTGACATGCTCCAGCGTGAGGCTGGGGAACCAGGCTCCCCAGAGCTCACAACCAGTTCCTGTGATTTTCAAAAGCCATGCCCCACCCCCCTCCCACAGTGCCTCTGTGCAGTGGACTGGTCTGCTGGCATGGCTGGCCACCCCAGTTCATAGAGGCAGGGGATGCATGGGCATCTGTTGCCATGCACTTTTTTGCTTTACCCCACATGACACTCTCCAGATTTCTCGGCAGTGCACTGTGAGAGGCTGTGAGTGAGTATGCATCAGATGTCTTTGGCCTAAATTTCCCCCTTCCTCCTAAGTGTATAATGTGCTTAGTGTGCTATCCACTTGTCTCCTATTCTGCACCATGTAGGCAGCTAAATTCATTGCTGAAGTCTACAGAAAGTGTGGCTTCCATGTTGATCCCAAGACCCAAATGTAATACATGGAGAAAAAGTAGTTCAGATAATCCCTCTTATTGAGCCAACCTCTGTTCATGAGAAGCTTTTGGGCCACGCAGGACCCTTCTTCAGGCATGTTAGGGATGAAGGGGTAAATAATACCTAAAATATGGTGGTGATTGAACAAATGAAGAGGGATAATTAAGTATAAGTATAAGGGATAAGGCTCCAAACTGAGAATCAGGCAAGCAGGGCCAGGAATACATCCCGGACCTGCTTTGTAATCTTAGGCATGTCACTTCCCTTTTGGACAGAGAACCTGAAGCCCATGGACTGTTTTTTATTTGGCTCCTTTCCAATTTCTGGATCTGGCGTGTGAGTTCAATCCCTACCCTCAAGCACTAAAAGCGTGAGCTCAGAGGAAGGGAGTGAAGATGAGGGCACACACTCAGGAAAGGGGGATGGATGCATGACATAGACCCTAGTTCTGGACCCTCCTCTTCCTTCCCTCATTCTGAGCACACACACCCCAACTCCTTTCTATCTGGTCCACAGAGCTTGTACTACTTTCAAAGTGGCCTGTTGGGAGAAAAATGATTCCTCATCCATGGGCTACGGCAGGGATGGGGAACCTCCAGGCCACTTCGAGCCCGCAGGGCAATTTCATCCGGCCCACCACCCTATCACCCTGCTTCATTGTTGTATGGCCCATACCCGCCTCTCTGTGGCCTGGTTGGACTTTTGCGGGCTGCACAAACTTACTCAAGATTTTCTCTCCCACTGTCCTCAGCAGCCTGGTGAGGGTGGAGGAAGAGGAACTACCACTGGCCCCTCTGCCCACCTGCACCTTCCTTAATGCCCCACTCACCCTGCCTTGCAGCGCCTATCGCCTGCCCTGCAGCCCATGATGCTGCCACTGCCTGTTAATACTTGCAAAGGTCCCTCCATGCACCATCCAGCCATTTCCTGAATCTGGCATGCTGGGAAATGTAGTTCCAGCACAGCAGATTCAGGAAACAGCTGAGAGACATTTGAAAACAGTAACAGCGGCAGCAACAGTGTGTATGTAAGTTTGTTTGTTTGTCTGAGAGTGTGTGCGTGTGACTATTCTGTTTGGGTGTTTGAATATTCTGTGTGTGTACTCATTGTTTTAATTGATTTTAATTGATTTATTTTAATTGATTTTATTTTGACATGCGAACCCCAGCATGTTCGAGGACTGACAATGCGGCCCCCAGCCTAAAAAAGGTTCCCCACCCCTGTTACAACAAACCCTCTGGGTCTGTCCTGGGGTCTCCGGGAATTAATCTCCAAGACACTGCTGGCAGCATCCTGGGGGATAAATTAGAGAAACTTCTCAAGATTAAATATGAACAGTGAATTGGATTTATTTTATCAGCTTCTTGTTAGTTTTGTACTGCCTGGAAACTTTCTATTCCAGTATTCACAGTATATTATCTGATACACCCACTGAGACTAATTTTCCTCTACGAGGCCAATTACTTGCTTTACATTAAGGCCTCATTCGCACAACACCCATCCACATTGCAAATTCACCACCTGCTCCTTAATCTGTTTGCTTCATCCTGTAGCAATGCATTCACAAAGCTGCTGATTTCCTTGCATTTTAATAGTCCACCTGTTGCATCAGGTGGTAGAAAAGAAGGGATCATCAAGGAGCACAAGAAGTGGTATGGATTTCACACAACACTCCGAATGTGTGTTTGTGGGGAGGAAAAGGCCCTGCCCCTGTGGAGCACCATGATGTCATGGCATTCTGTCATTATCACATCAGGCAGATGGAAGGGAAGGCTAATGGCTTAACCCCAGCCCTGACCTTACATACCCCTCTGCCCCAATAGACAACTCACGGGGATACGTGGTGACAGGGCGGCATGTCAGGATGAGGGCAGATTAAGGCATCCCCTCCACCATTTCCCTGATGTGACCCCACCCCATAGAGTGCCATGACATCATAACACTCCATGGGGGCAGGGCCACCTTTGGGTACGGAAGAGCTTGGCTCTGGTGGGACTCAGGCTTGGGGCGGTAATGCCATAGTTGGGCGTGAACCTGATTTTTGAGCCCATGTCACTCTCTGCCCCCAGAGAGCTGGGCTCAAAGCTCATGCTTTTTTAAAAAACACTTCCATTCCCAGTAATAAATTATGCACATGATTGATTAACGTGTGCATTTCACACTGCCATTCTGATGTTCTAAATATGCAGGTGTTGTAATATTCGTCCTTGTAAACGTAGAATTCCGGGACCTTGTTGTGCGCATAAAAGAACCACAGATCTTGACTGAAACACATGCAACAGAGCATTCCGATATACACCAAACATGCAGGGAAATAAAAAAGGTGCTTAAATGATGTACGTGTGAATGTGCTCTTGGTTTCTCTGTCTGTAAAAATGCTTGGTGATCCACTGATGAGAAGTGCAATAGAAGCCTTAGTAGTTGTTATCTAATTCCTGTGTGCCTGACTGGCCTCTCTTACAGGTGTAAATCAATAGGAACTCCGAGTTATACCAATGTAAATTTGGTGTAAAATAGTGAAGGAGCAAGCCATGTGTCTCTAATGTATCAATTGTTACCAATATTTGGACATTCATTTTATTTATTTCTCTCTCTCTCTCTCTCAGAGATTCTTAACCTGGTGCTCGGGAGCACCAGAGTGCTTGGGGAATGTATAAAAGTGCTCCCTAAACCAGCTGTCAGTAGCGCTCGGGAGCACTTTCACACATGTGAGGCATCAAATTGAATTAAACTGAACTGCAGAGCGGAGACTTAATCTATGCAAATAATTCATGCAAATTATGCAGTGCTCCCAAGTAGTCACTTATGTCACTACAGTGCTTGTGACTGAAAAAAGGTTGAGAACCTCTGATATATATGCTAAACAATAAAACATCATAGCTCCTTTAAACTACCACAGACCCACACTAAAATGTACACAATAAACACACCCCATGATCACAACACAGCCACAAAAAACCCCAAACAAAACCAACAACACAGCTCTGAAAAAACAAAGAGGAAACTCAAGGTAAGCATAAAAAATGGTTGACACTTAACATACAGCATATATAATATAAATATAAAAAATCAGGGACAAGTTACTCCATAAGTGGGAAAACCAGATGGAAAAAAACCCTACTGCTGAACAGAAGAAAAAAAAAAGGGAAAAAAATTAGCCACTGTATGGAAAAAATCAACTGTTTCCTGAAAAAAGAATTAGAAAAAATGCCGACGTATTGAGCTGTGACATATGGTTACACAAATAGAAACCACAGAGGGGAAAATCATGTTTTCTCTTTCATTATTTATCACTCTCTAACCATCTCCAGCTGGGTGAGTAAACAGCCTCATTGGTCTGTAATGAGAACAGCCTGCTGCCACTGTGCTCTCAACTGCCGGATTCCAATGGTGTGAGGAGGGTTTAGTACGTGTGCGTGTCTGTGTCTGTCTCTCTGTGTGTATTTGCCACTGTCTTGGAAAGTAAACAGGGACCACAAAGGCAAATCTCCAGCCAGTTTGCCTCCTACTCACAGCTACCAATGTCCAGTTATTCTCTTCTCTACGTATTCTGCTCTATTCTACATTCCACCCTCATCCTGACTGCTTGGATTTCTGTCTGTCACCATAATATCTGAGCACTTTGTGCATTGATCCTTAAGCCTCCCTGTGACACAGGGAATTTCTAGCATTCCCATTTTACAGATGGAGAACTGAGTAAGAAGAGCATGGCCTGGGATCACATGAGTAGCCTTTGATGGTGCAAGAAATAGAACCAGGATTTCTCAAATCCCATAATATCCTAATTCCAAAACGAGCACTTTTTTGCATGGGTGGGCCTTAAATTGTGAGACTTAAATATAATCTTAAATATAATCCTGTGACCTTGGACAGCAACCAATGCAAAATCTATCAAAAAGCAATCAAGATTGTGAACTTATTTGCAGTTGGTGCGACCTCTGCTTGGAGTCCCTGACCCATAATTTGGAAACTTCTGCTCTAGAATTTCTTCTTTTGCCAGCCAAGGAGTTCTGATGCTTTCGCTGCCCCATATGAGACCTATAAAAGGCTCCATCTCAACCCTCATGACCGTGCATTGCTGCCTATTGGAATGCGCCTGCGGCATTCTCTGATCGAGTGCTAACTAGCTACAGGCTCGTAGTTAAATTAACCACGCAACGCCCTGTTATTGTTTGGGGGAATTACGTGCCCAATTTCCTCCTGCTGCCGTGTTGCAAATTGACTCCTAAGTGTCCCATGAAATGGCTGTATAATTTGTGCATTTGGAAACCGGTGGCACAAATGTGTTCCGAGCTGGGAGGCAACTCGGATCCAGATGTTTTATTGTTGTTTTTTCTCCCCATCTTGCTAATGTAAATGTCTCTCATCCATGAATCTGTCATTTTTATAAATGTTAGAGAAGAGGATGGAGAAAGTCTTACTAGAAATACCTGTACACCTCCCAGCTTCTTGGGGGTGCTTTCAACACCTCATTGCCCTGCTAGTAGGAGAATATTAGAAACTCCTATTTTACAGAGAATGGGATTGCTGTGTTGGTTCCAAATTTCAGAGATGGAGTCAAGGGAGTTCAGATGATACCTGTTATACTCCATGTTTCACAAGGATCAAAATGACACCAAACATGAATAGTTCATATAGATAGAAATTACAGAAACATTGCTTTTTACACATCATATAGCATATTTCTGATAATCATAAACTTCCAATATTACATAAATCATAAAGTTCTGTCAAACCTCTTAGACAGACGGAAGCATGATTTATTTATTTATTTATTTATTTATTTGCGATTTATATCCTGCTCTTTCCCAAAGGCTTGGGGCAGATAATTGTATATAAAACATATTAAAAATAAATATAAAGCAAAACACATAATACAAAACAATATGAAATTATAACAAATCCCTAAAAGTGTCCCCTACAAAACACAGACAAAAAAACTTCTGCAGCTGAACCAAATATGAAGGGGAACTAATTAATCACTGAATGAGGGGGGAAAAATCTGTTATTTCTTGAAAAAAAGAATTGGAGAAAACGCTGAGCTCAGTGACACATGGTCATGCAAATAGAAACGGAAGCACTGAGGTGAAGGGACTTCCTTGAAGTTCCTACTCTCCAAGCTTTCTGTTTCACACCAATTTCTTTCCTCGGGTATATATCTCCAAGGGATTTCAGTAGTTTCAGGATTTGTCCCTTCTTCACTAATGAACAACTCATGACACACTAACTGTGATGTAAGAAGGGGGAAAGTTAAATTAACCAGACAAGCTAAGCAGGGAACCATCACTTCCTGAACATTCCCTGGATGTTGTAGGGGTGGGAATTTTGGTTTTGGATAGAACCAAGATGGCCCCAAAATGGCCATTTCTGTTTAAAAAAACATAAACTGAAATTCTGGTTCATTTTTGGTTCTGCCATTTCAGCTTTTTTGCAATTTTTCTCTGGTTTGTTCTCACTGATTTCAATGGGAAAAACTCCATTGAAGTCAATGAGAAAAACCCAGGGAAAAAATCAATGTAAAAAACTTGAAAAAAAGGAAACCGAAATGAGATCAGAAAATCATGAAGAACTGAAACAAAAAAACCCAAAACCGAAATTTCTCCCAGAGTCCCATCCCTATTGAACAGTGAAGATAAGTCCAAAGTCAACATCAGCATGATCCTGAACCCACTGAAGTCAATGTCACAATTTCCACTGGCTTATGCGCAGCTACGATTTCATCCATAGATAGGGTTGCCATGTCCCTGTAGGAGAAAATGCAGAGGGGTTGGGACCATTTCAGAGGGGACATGGTAAAGGGCTGTCCCTCTCTTTTAGATGCAACTCTGTCTATTACAGAGCATTGTGAGATCACGATGCTCTGCAGGGGCAGGATTATGTCGGAAAGGGGGCAGGGCAAGGGGAATACTTTGCCCCCTTTTGGTGTAACCGCACCCTTGTGGAGCATCATGACATCATGGTGCTCCATAGGGGCAGGGCCACATCAGAAAGGGGTGGGAAAGTCCCCATTGCCTACCCCCTTTCTGATATGTCCATCTCCTATCACCCTCAAAATCACCAGTACTCTGGCTGGGTTAGTCATGGACCCCATGTACGGACCCAGGCTTGAATCAGCACCCTGGATACCGTGGGCACCAGTTTTTGCTGGCCAGGGCCTAGTATTGACCATAAGACCTTTCCCCAGTGCTAATCAAGCTAACCCTCCCCCACCTCAGTCTTCCTCCATGCCCCCAGCTTCCTACTTGGCTTCTGGCCTTATGCCCAAGCCCAAACATCTTCCAGAGGCAGTGTAAAACATTTTTATTTGAAAAAGCATTTGGCGGGCAGGGATAGGCGTGGGTTGACTTTTTGGAGGTAGGGTTGTGGGGGAGGGTGGGAGTTTTTATTGTTTGAATTTTACTGTTGTGAGCCACCCTGAGCAGTTTACTGTTGTGAGCCACCCTGATGGGAAGGGCAGCGTATAAATTTGAGTAAATAAATAAGGCCAGCCAATAGCCACAGGAAGCTGGGTGGATCATCAGTCATTTCCTGTTCCTGGTGTCTCCATAAACTCTGGACTGGCTCTGTGCTCCTTGATCCTGGTGTGTCTTCTGGGCAAATGGGAGACTGGCCCTTCTGAGCTCCCTTTTGGAACCCGGTCCCTCAGCCCTGCCTTGTCTGTCTACTCCGCTTGGTTCTGCTTCATTTGTCTGGCCGTCCGCTCTGGTTTCAGTTTATCCATCCATCTGGTTCAGCTCCATTCATCTCGTCCAGTAAGGCCCTGTCAGTCTGTCTGTTTGTCCATATGCCCGTTGTGCCATAAGAAACCGTGAGTCCACTCATCAGTTCCTGTTTCACCTTCCCTACCCTGTTCCATGTGCTGATCCATGTCCAAGATCCCCCAGACCCAATTCCTCATGACATACCAATCCTGAACAACTTCTCTGGCACCGATCCTGCCACTACTCTGTGACCCAGCCCCTTGCCACCTGATAGAATGATCTGCCCAATATCGCACAGACGGTTCCCATATTTTTTCTTGTCTTGTTGCTTCATCCACCCTGCTTTGTTGTTCACTATTTCTCTGGAACAATAAAATAAAAGTTTTTCCTGGAGTTTCTCTGGACCTTGTGGTGTCCGGAGGTCACCCTTTGTGTGTTTGCGTGGGACCCAGGCTTGAACTGGCAAGGACCCAGGCTTGAACTGGCACCCTGGGGGCCCTGGGTACAGCAGCTGATTCTGCAATGCCACCAGTTTCCGCTGGCCTTGGCCTAGTATTGGTCAGAAGACCTTTCCCCAGTGTAGGTCAAGCGACATACCCCTCATAGAATCAGAGTTGGAAGTTACCTCAGAGGTCATCTAGTCCAACCCTCTGCTCAATTCAGGAAATCCACAGCTATGGCATGGCTGTCTAGTCTCTGTATCAAAAACCGCCAGCGAAGGAGAACCCACCATCTCCATAGGCAATTTGTTCCACTTTTGAACAGCTCTTACCGTTAGGATCTTCTTCCTAATATTTAACTGGAATCTGCTCTCTTGTAATTTGAGCCCATTATTTCTAGTCTTGCTTCCTGGACAAGAGAGAACAAGCCTTTGCCATCCTCTCTGTGACAGCCCTTCAGGTAGTAGTGGAAGAACGCTATCATGTCTCCCCTTAGTCTTCTTTTATCCAACCTAACCTATCCAGATCCTTCATTCTTTCCTCATAAGACTTGGTTTCCAGACCCCTGACCATCTTTGTCATCCTCCTCAACTTGTTCCATTTGTTGGTGTCCTTCTTAAGGTGTGGTGCCCAGAAATGAGCACAGTACTCCAGAGCCAGATGAGATCTGACCAGTGCAGAATGGAGTGGAACTATTACTTCTCCTGACTTGGAAATGATGCTTCTGTTAATGCAGCCTAAAATTGCATTAATCTTTTCTGTGGCTGCATCACACTGCTGACTCATGTTTAGTTTGTGATCAACTGCAATCCCCAGATCCTTTTCATGTATACTGCTGCCAAAACAGGTATCACCCATTTTGTATTTGTACATTTGATTTTGATTTTTTTTTCGTAAATGAAGAACTTTACATTTATCACTATTGAACTTCATTTTGTTAGTTTCAGCACAGTTTTCCAACTTATTAAGTTCATTTAGAATTTTATTTTTCTCTTCTAAGGTGTTATCTATCCCTCCTAGTTTTGCATTATCTGCATATTTAATAACTATTCCTTCTACTCTCTCATCCAAGTCATTAATAAATCTTGAACAGGTCTGGGGCCAGGATGGAGCCTTGTGGCACCCTGCTTGACACCTCCCTCCAGATTGAGCCATTGATGAGTACTCTTTGAGTACGGTTCTTCAACCAGCTGTAAATCCACCTAATGGTATTGTCATCATTTTACTAGATTGTCAACAAGGATACCATGGGGGACTTTGTCAAATGCTTTGGTGAAATCAAGATATATTATGACCATGGCGTTCCCATGATCCACTAAACTAATTACTCAATCAAAAAAGGAGATAAGACTAGTCTGGTATGACTTACTCTTGACAAATCCATGCTGGCTTCTAGTAATCACTGCATCATTTTCTAGAAGCATACAGATTGACTGCTTTATAATATGTTCTAATATCTTTCCAGGTATTGATGCCAGGTTGGCCGGTCTATAGTTTCCTGGATCTTCATTTTTTCACTTTTTGAAGATAGGGACAACGGGTGATTTCAGACGTTACGCGGTCCCGAGTCACCACAGTGGATTCCCAGCGGTGGCAAGCTGCCCAACCACCCCCTGTGGTCAAAGAAGACCCAGAGCAGACGGGACGGGACCGGGACCACGGCAGGGAATTGAGCTGTCAAATCATGGGCCGGGGCAGCACAACAGACGTGACACCGATCCCCAGCCATGGTCAAAGCACCCAGAAGGCACCAGGGAGGGGCAGGACACAGACATGGCCGAAAGAGGGCAGACAAAGCCAAAACCGCCCACAGGGAATGCCCACACAAGGGAAACGGGAAGGGAGGGGGAAGAGGGAGAAGAGCCCCTGGGGCAGCGCACACAACAGGCACAGGGAAAGCGAGATCACAATGGAACATACAGCACAAACACACGCCCGGGCGCACACACCCCCGCACGGGAAAGGAAGGGAAGGGGGGGACACAGCGGGACAGACAACACATACGGCACAACAGGCACAGGGGGGAGAGAAGAGGCGGGGGGTCAGGGACAGGGAGCAGGGAGGGAGGGCCAGGGGCCAGGGCAGGACAAGGGGAACGGCAAACAGAGCCCCCACAACAGCACAGCCCGCACGGGCACCCCCACAGCAACACTGTCAGTTCCGGAATGTGGGGAACCCCAACGGCACAGCACAGTCACAGGGGCGGACCGGAGAGCAGACCGGGAACGGTCCAGGAGGCAGACGGATCCCATGCGACGGCTAGGGTGTGATGGAAGGCAAGGAGGCGATACGGAGACGAGGAGCAGGGCAGCCAGGCCTGCAACATCTTCACCCCCAGGGAGGGTGCCCGGAGCCCCAGTCCAGGGGCCTTGGAACCCCATGGTCACACAGGCACCCAGGGGGGTGGGGGGCCCTGGCACAGGAGGGAGTGAGGCCGGAGCACGGAGGACAGCGGCACCTGGGCCGCCGGGAGCCAGCACACAGTTCAGGATACAGCTGCAGGAGAAGGCAGTCACAGAGGGGAACACGTGTTGCAGAGGCGGATGGGGGGCCCGCAGACGGGGCCCAGAGCCACAGGCTGGGGCAGCAGAACCCCAAGAAACAGCCAGCACAGCAGCGAGCCAGGAACAGCAGGGAGGGAAGGGGCAGCGACCCACCGTGCCAGGGTGGAGGCGGGAGCACACACCAGGGCCGATATCCAGGGCCCAGAAGCCAGGGGGGGCCTCACAGCCAGCTGCAGGGGGCCACGAAGGGGCCTGGGGCTGGTGGACCGCCAGGTGCATGAAGTGCGGCCACTGAAGCATGCCCCGACAGAAGCCCCACTCAGACATGTGGTGGGCAACCAGGTAGTACGCCTCGAAGGGATCCTGGGTGGAGAGCCCCACCTGCACATCGGATCAGGACCACACACCGTCCAGAGCCACCACCTCTGCTTCAGAGGGCTCCAACAAGCCATAGTCAGCAGGTGGGGGCCATGGAAGGTGACCCAGCTCCAACAGGCGGTGATAGATCACCCCACAGGACCACTGGTAACCTCGGGCCCCATGAACACAGCCAAAGAAGGACACAGCCAGGAGGGCCTCACTCTGACAGACAGGCCGTGTAGCCAGACAGGCTGCACACAGAGAGAGCGAACACGGTCTCCGCTGCCGACCACCCCACATGCGAGCACCTCATCTCCGGGATGCGCCCATCGGGGAAAGGGACACAGGTCTAGTGCCTCTGCATGCAGCCGGCAATCGCGGGCGCTCGTCACATGGCCATAGTACCGCAGCCCGGAGCTCATACGCTCGTAGGCACCGATGAGGCTGTCCGGGCAGCTCAGGAGCAATTGCACGGCTGCGGAATGCCACAAGTCACACAGGGCCATGGTCTCGTGGAAGGTCCAGCTACGCAAGGTGCCTGGGGTGCTGGGGCCCACGAACCTGGGGGAAACGCAGCCAGTCATGGTCCAGCAAGCGCCTGATACTAACTGCAAGGAAAGGGGGGCTCCACAATCCCTGAAGGAACGGGAAAGGAAGCCAGGGAGCTCCAAGGCCAAGCAATAAGGTCACATTGTACTGATACTAGGGGTGGGCGTGCCGGTAAAACCGGTATCCGATAATGCCGGTACTGGGCGTACCGGCATTATTGGATTCAACCCGGTAAATCCTGTCCCGTTACCGGATTCCGGGTACCGGATTTTTTTACATTGCAGCCATTTAAATGAATGGCTGCAATGTAAAAGTCCCACCCAAAAAGTAAAAATTTAAACCCTCCCCGAGTCCAGGCTG
>QEPC01006820.1:768160-795354 GCA_003113815.1 Sphenodon punctatus
GCTGCCTGTGAGTCCCGGTGTTCCTCCCGGCCCCCCGGTGTCCTGCCCCTGTGTGGGCTCCTGCCCCTGTCTGGGGGGGCCAGTCCCCGCTGGCTGCTCCCTCTCTGATGTCTCTGCTGTGTTGTGGTGAAGCCTGCTTCGCGGGGTGCTGCTGACCCTGCCTGTGGCCCCGGGCCCCCTCTGGGCCCCACCCCCCGGTCTGCCTGCACACCCGGGGTTTCCCTCCGTGTTTGCCCTCCCTGGTACCTGGGTGCGGCGCTCTGCATGGCCTCACCGACCAGCCTGTGTCCAGCTACCTGTCCCCACCCACCAGCGCTGCCACCTGATGCCACCCCCCCTTGGGTGCTTGTGTGACCTGGGGGTTCCGGCACCCCCGGACTGGCCCTCGGTGCTTCTTCTGGGGGTGTGTGCGTCCTTGGACCTGCAGCACTGCACCGGCTGTCCTGGCTGCCCTCCATCGGCCCCTCAGTGAGTGTGGGGTCTCCGTGTGCCTCCTGGACCGTTCCCACCCGGCTCGCTGTGCATTGCGGTCCCCCGCTGTGCCTTGATCCCGAGGTCCTGCCCCCCCCCTTTCCGAGACTGCCTGTGTTGCTGTGGGGGCACCCGTGCGGACTGTGCTGCTGTGGGGGTTGTGGTTGCTGTTGCCTGTGTCGTGCCTTGTGTGTTGTCTGGGCGCCCGTGTCCCCCTTCCCTTCCTTTCCCTTGTGTGTGTGCCCGGGCGTGTGCTCGTGCTGTGTGTTCCGCTGTGCCCCTGCTGCCTGTGTGCCTGCTGTGTGTGGTACCTGTGCAACTCTTCTCCCTCTCTCACCTCCCTTCCCGTTTCCCTTGTGTGGGCGTTCCCTTTTGTGCCATTTGGCTTCGTTTGCCCTCAGGCGGCCATGTCTGTGTCCCGCCCCTGCCCGGTGGGTTCTGGGTGTTTTGACCACGGCTGGGAATCGGTGTCACGTCTGTTGCGCTGCCCCGGGCTGTGATCTGGCGGCCCGATTCCAGGCCGTGGTCCCGGTCCCGTCACGTCTGTTCGGGGCTTTTATTTTCCCCAGGGTGGTGGTGGTTTTGTTCACCCCCGTTGGGAATCCACTGTGGTGAACCGGCCGCCCATAACGTCTGAAAACACCCATTGTCCGTTATCCCTTAGCTTCCCACACATAGTGCCCTCTCACCACTTCCCACATATCCACCCACCACCATCCCAATATCCCCCACAGAGTGCCCCCCAGCCAAGTCCCCCCCCCCAGCTTTCCACCCATAGTTCCCCCCACCTGCCAACACAGAGAAGGAATTGGGGGGGGGGGCAGCATTGCACATAAAGACCATTAGTGAGGACAAGGGGAAAGGTATTTTCTTGGTCGGGTGGCCCTTACCTCAGATGCTGCTGGGCCTGGGTCTTCTGCGCAGACTGGTGGTCATCAGAGGCAGGCTTAGGCTGCTAGGCAGGAGAGGAGGAACATTTTAGTGGGTCTCTCCTTGGGTAGGATGGTGGCTCCCTCCTCCCCTCCAGGAGCCATGTGGGGCAGGGGGCAGCCATGGGGAGAGGGGACAGCCATGGGAGGTGGGGGGAGGGAGCAACCACCTCTCTCACACACACACACTCCCCTCTTTCTCTCTCTCACACACAGACACTGACATGTTTCTCTCACTGGGTGTTTTTAAATGAGACACATCTACACATGGCCCCCAACTGTCCACGTGTCCAACTGCTCATGTGGCAGTGGTACATACATGGGGAGGCATGCTCCTGTGAGACCCATGCAGTATCCACGCATGGAGCACTTCTGAAAAATCTGGAGTGTCCTGTGCAGGCCAGGGTGGTCGTCTCCAAGGACAGGGCAGCCATGCTGGGAGTTGCTCATCTGAAGTGCTCCCCATGCACATTGTGTGTGTGTGGGCACCCCGCAGCTGCGCCACTCAGTGGCCACGGATTCTCTTCCCATGGCACTCATTTAAACACACACACACACACACACACACATCCCACAGCTGGGAAAAGAGGAAGAATTTATCTGGGCTCACTGGGGGGCTGTCGCCTGCCCCCTGGCATGGGGCCATGGGCGATTGCACATGCCACACGTGCCTAGGGCTAGTCCTGCGAGCAGTGGACCTACTGCTTCCTTTTTCTTTCATTTACTTCTAATACACTTGGAAAAACCCTTTTTGTTGTTCTTAGCATCCCTTGCTAGCCTCAGCTCATTCTGTGCTCAAACCTGGTCCACGCCCCCAGCTTCCTGGTTGACTGCTGGCCTGTACATAAGGCCAGGCAGTAGCCAGGCAGTAGCCACAGGAAGGTGAGCGGATCATCAGTTATTTCCTGTTTCTGATGTCTCTACGAACTCTGGACTGGCTGTGCACTTCCTGATCCTGGTATGTCTTTTGGGCCAGCGGGAGGCTGGCCCTTCTGAGCTCCCTTTTGGAACCTAGTCCTTCAACCCTGCCTCGTCTGTCTGCTCCACTTGGCTTTGCTTCGTCTGTCTGTCCATCAGCTCCAGTTCCAGTTTGTCCATCCATCTGGTTCAACTCTGTTCATCTCGTCCAGTGAAGTCCTGTGAATCTGTCTGTTCATCTGTCTGCCTGCCTGCCATGCCCCGTGAGTCCACTTGTCAGTCCTGCTTTGTCTTCCTTATCTCCTGATCCATGTGCTGATCCCTGTCCTAGACCCTCCAGACCTGATCCTACATGACGCACCCTAGCATCGATCCTGCACGACTTACCTAGCACCAATCCTGCCACTACTCCGCATGCCCCAGCCCCTGCTCCTTACTCCCTGGCTGGCCTGAGGAAATAGAGGACTTCCCTTGCAGCCTGGAGACTCTGGGTCAGACCTGGAGTTGATACTTGAAGATGTAGCAACCTTATCTGTAGAATTTCAGTAGGGACATCTCTGCTTTCTAGCTTTTCTATACTACACCGGAACAGTTAATATTTCATCCTTGTGATTTCCCACTGACAGAGATGGACCTTAATTTCCTCAACAAACCAGAAAATAGCTTGAAACATGAGTTTTTGTGCCTTTTGGTTGCAAAATAAAAAACTGGTCGAGGTTCGGGAAAGTGCATGAGAAATAAGAAAAACAAGCTGCTTTAACTCAAAACTGACCAATTCTCAAATCAGCAAGAGTGGTATTTCTATTTGAAATTGACATTTTGAATGAACTAGATCTGCTTTTAGATTTCTATGCAAACAAACTCCATTTCATGAAAAATGCCCCCTTTTGTAAGTTAAAAATGATATTTTTACAATCAAGACAGGCAACACTTCTACCTACACTCGACCACGTTTCAAATAAAATTGGTCAGTTTCTAGCAAAAACACCTTTTGCCATCAAATGTGTGAACAGTCACATTCTTGACATGTCTCAAAAGGAGGGGGAAGAATCATTTTTGCAGCTTTACACAGAAATCCAAAACAAAATGATATACAGGATTGTAAAAAAAAACTACATGAAAACAAATTTCATATATCTGCCCAGGCTTATCCAGGAAAGGATGAACTTACATACAAATTCCAGCTCAAATCAATTGCAAAGCTCACCAATCCTGGACCTTGTTTTCAGTGGATTTGGGGATAAGACACCAAAACTTATTTTATCCAGATCTGATTTTAGAGAATAATAATAATAATTAATAATAATAATAATAATAATAATAAAATTTAAAACTAGTGAGTCCTTGCCAGCATGTGACTATCAGCTAATTATATTTTACTTCTTCTTTAAAGCCTCTGTATATAGTCAGACTAGTGTAAAATAGTATTAACTAAGAATTACACTTCTTATCTCAAGTTAGGCATCTAAAATTAAAACAGACAAAACCTGAGGCCAAATTAGAGAAATTCGGTGTGTACATATCAGGGACAGGAAATCTCCAGCTTATGGGCTAAATATAGCCTACAACTATTTTCTATTTGTTCTCTTTCCATTTACTGGATCTGACCCATGGATACAGTCTGTGACTGAAACTAATACCCTGAAAAACCCAAAGAATTTCTGGTACCTGAATTAACCCAACAATATTGGGTACAGATCGGTACCAAATTGCAACCCAATTTGGGTATCTGATGTCCTGGAATGTTGACGTCCTGTCCTGGAATGTTGATGTCCTGTCCCAGTGTCCTGACTTTCTTGTTTTCCATCCCAATTTTTTGGTTTTCTGTCCCGATATACTGATCAGTAATCAGAACATTGAAAAATTGGTACTGGAAATTACTGATTTGGGGGGTATCTGGGTACCCAAATGGTACCTGGGTAGCCCATCGAGTACCCGATGCTGTACTCGAAAATGTGAGTATTACCTGTGGGTACTAAATTGAGTACCTGTTTCAGCTCTAACAGTCCCTGCCCTCAACTTGCACTGAAACAGTGAGCACAGGGGAAGGGAACAGGAATGAGGGCATGAACTCAAGGTTAAGGGATGAATCCATGGCATCCCAAGGATGAATCCATGGCATAGATCTATGATCTGGACCCTCCAGATCATGGATCTTTCCTTCCCTCATCCTGAGCACACCTGTTGTTAAGCACCCCTGCTTCTATCTCCTATCTGACCCATGGAGCTTACACTAATTTCCAAAGTGGCTTGTGGGAGGAAAAAGGTCTCACCCCTGTATAAACAAACATTTCTGATGCAGCAAAGCATGTTCAGCAAAGCATTTTGCCTGCAAAACTGGGTTTGTCCTAAATCTTGGCTGTGACACAATGGGAGCTGCATGGTACTCGAAACGTTTAAAAACATGCCCCCCTTTTTATTGCCTAAATGGGAGCTGAGTTCTTTGAAAAGCCAGCCCTAAAGTCACTTCGTTGTCACAGTATTGTGTTAAGCCTAGTTCCGTGGCTTGTCCTTCTAAACCTAATGAGTTCAAAGGAACATCTGATCTGAAAACTGAGGATGGAAAAATTAAAAATAAAGGTAGGTTAGATTTAGCATCTGGGAAGATCTCAAAATAATTTTCTCCAAAGTTCTGAATGGCTTATTGAGAGGGACACTCACAGGGATTAAGAGCCACGAAGTGTTTGTATTGCATATCTTACTCATCTGCCCTGGCACTCTTCACCTTGCTTTTTGAGACAAGAGCTCAGTTCCCCAGTACTGCTTTGTATCTTTTTTGCTGTCAGGTCCTCCTATGCAAAGTGGGTGCAAACCACTAGCATTCTAGTAATTTGGTATCATTTTCCATTCGCATATAGTTAAATGATGCAATGTAGATCTGAAATGAGTACCTGGGGGGAGAGGGGGAAATGGGTAAACCCATCGAGTCTTCACTCTCCGAACCCAAAATGGTGGTTTGGGTAATATCAGATATCTGTTTATGCTCTGTTGGGTATCCGTTTTGATTATTTCTTTTTTCTTTTTTTTTTCTTGTTTGGTTTTGTTATTTTGATAATTTTGGTTATGTCATTTCAGCAATATTTGCACATGCACATTTGCCAAATATTACACAACTGAAATCACCAAAATACGACATGACCAAAAACATGAAACCCTGAGAAAACTGAACTAGAATATTCAAGACTGGATATCCAAGTACTTTCTTTGGTCACAGATAGTGTTTGTTTGGGTACTGTCATGGGTGTGGCTGGGCATAGCCCTGGTGTGGCCTGGGCACTCACCCATTAGTGGAAGAAGGTGCAAGTTCATGATCAATACAAGGGTCTAGGTTGAGTTCCAAAAGCAGTCCACAGAAATGGGTGCCAAGACTGAAGGGAAGTCCAGGCTGACAGTCAAGTCACAGTCCGGTTCAAAAGCCAGAATTCATTCTGAGGTGTGGAGGGTTCCTGGGTTAAGAACAGACCAAGGCTGGAGTAGCAGAAGGGTAAGGCAGGTGGTGCAGGGATCCAGCTGAGGCAGGATGCCGAGACTGGAGTGAAATCCAGGGGCTGGACTGGAGTGCAAAGGCAGAGACAGAGGCAGGTGGTGAAGCAAGGGGTGGAAGAGGAGGCTTGGAGAGTAGCGAACCAGAACAGGTGATCTTACAGATGGCAAGCCAAGGCTGAACTGTCTTCCCCTTAAATAACGTTCCATCTTATCCCCTCTCCTGTTCAACATGTACATGCAGCCTTTGGGAGAGGTCGTCAGAGGGTTCGATGTATGGTGTCATCAATAGAAATCTATAAAATAAATAAATATGCTGATGACAACCAACTGTACCTCTCTTTTTCAGCTGACCCAGGCCTGGCAGTCTTGGTGCTTCCAGGTGTTTGTCAGCTGTGGGGGACTGGATGAGAGCGAGCTGCCTGAAGTTGAATCCCGACAAGATGGAGGTGATGCTTGTGGGGGGTGCTGAGGGAGTGGTGACCCCCATCATAGATGGGGTCCATCCTCTGCTGGTACTTCAGGTCCATAGTCTGGGAGTGCTCCTGGACCCACAGCTCCAGCTGGATGGCAAGGTGGCAGCTGTGGCAAAGGGCGTATTTCACCAATTACATCTGGTGAGACAGCTTAAACTGTATGTCTCAGATGCGGACCTGACCGCTATCATCCATGCTTTTATCACCTCAAGATTAAATTACTGTAACATGGTCTACGTGGGGCTACCCCTGGTGATGGTTCGGAAACTGCAGCTGGTGCAGAATACGGCAGCCCAGCTCCTTAGGGGGATGGGTAGTCGTGAGCTCTGCTCTCTGCACTGGTTGCCAATAGCTTTCCGGTTCCAATTCAAGGTGTTGGTTTTGACCTTTAAAGCCCTAAATGGCCTGAGCTCCACCTACCTGCAGAATCACCTCACTCCCTGGGTTCTGGATCGACCCCTGCGTTTGGCTGGGAGCGCCCTCCTTGAGGTCCCTCAGGTTGCAACGATGAGGAGGGTATTATCAGTGGTCGCACCACGGCTGTGGAACTCTCTCCTGTTGGAGGTCTGCCTGGACTCGGACCTCCGTTCTGACGACATTGTAAGGCCTGGTTGTTCTGCCAGGCCTTTAGTGCGGGGTGTGTGTGTGTGTGTGTGGTATTTTTGTGTTTATTTTTTGCTTTAGCTTTATTATTGGTTGCTTTTAATGTTTTTATGTACTTGTCAGACCCTGCCGCTGGACTCTTCTGTGAGGGGGGCCACGGGATCACGAGCCTCGCTGGGGAGTTCCCCCTTCCCCCCCAGATTATCCAGCCTGTTGCACCGCCTGAGACGGGCAGGGGCACCAGCACTAGAGGGGAGTCTGAGACAGTGGGTTGCCAAGGCAACCCTCTGCTGAGCTGACAGCACACCGCCTTCCCCATCAGAGGCACCTGCTGCTCCGGGACCGTCGCCTTTGTCGCTGCACTGCTCAGCGTGGCTGCAGGCACGTCAAGGGGCGGGGCCTAGCACATAAATAACCAGTGCAGGACAACAGACAGCGCTGGTAATCAGAGCAGAGAAACCGGCCCTTGAGCGAACCTAAGTGATTTGTGTGTGATTTACGTGTGGGTTTGAGTGCGTGACCTACCCAAGTGTGCTTGTGTGACTGCGCCCTTGTTCCCCTTTCTCTGTGCGTGTTGGAGATCCGAGTGCGGTAGATGCGTGCAGTGCAACCTCCCCCCGCCCCCCGGCTTCCTCCCTCATCCTCTGGCAAGTGTGAATTCCCCATCCCGCTTCCTATCCTGGACCCCTTACCCTGTGACCCCCCCACCAGCCTGGCACCTCTCTGACCCCTTCCTCCCCTCTGTGTGTGCATAGAGCTAGTGTGTGTGGAGGGTGCAAGGCCACGTTCTCCTTCGCATGCTCTGCGCCCTATGATGATAGAGGCCTGATTCAGGTCATTGGGCCAACAGTCTAGCCTGACGGGCATTGTTTCCCTCGTAACTTCGAGCAGAGCAAGGATGCGGACCCAGCCCCTGAGTGTGAGAAGTGTGTGGGTGGCCCTTCCCTTCCTTTCCTTTGCTCCCCAAATGCCCTTTCCCTTCCTACTGACAGTACTTTTGTATTTTAAAATGTTGTGAGTCGCCCAAAGCTGCAGGAGGGTCAGGAAAGAAATCTAATAAATAAAATAATAATAATAATGTAGGTGAGGGGAAACCCTAGGAACTTCCTGTTTCGCCTCCTTTTGTCCAAGGGTGAGACCTGATAGGCTGAGGCCAAAGCATATGGAATGGTGCTGGAGCTGGTGTCAGCCTGACTGGTGGATGACATCCCCATAGTCAGTGCTACCTGGGGATTCATGCTACTTTGGCTAGAGGATGGCAACCTTGTAGCTGGTAATGACTGGAAACTGGCACCATTCTGGCTGGTGGATGGTGGTTCTGCACCTTGTTGAAGCTTGTGTAACGGTATTACAGGGCATCCACAGTGACGGACACTGCAGGTGACAGGTACTCAAAGGCCTAACTGAAAATGCAAATAATAAACCCACTACTCATTCAGTTCTAGTGCAAAGTAGGGGTTCAGCGCCAGGGGAAGCAGGCTTAGCTCTCTGGTGCCCTTTTTTGTGGGAGAAGAGAGCAGTAATGAGACTGTAGTGGTGGTTCATGTGTAGTCTGAAACCGGGGTGTTATTTTCTGCTCTGCCACAGACTCCCTGAGTGAACTTTGGCAAATCAGTTTGGCCTGATGTTCCCAATGTGTGGACTAGTTAGGACCCCAAATGGGGGCATGTCACTTGCAGATAGGATTCATGATTCCAATTGAAATGTGACATATTTTGCATTGTCTTGGGTACTGTGTGAGGTCATGGGATTATATCCAGGCCTCAAAATGGGATCATGCAGATAACCTGTTTGGGAGCCCCTCAGTTAGGGCCAGATTTTCAAAAGACCTAAATATTTGGCAACCCTATGAAAATGTCCAATGTTGTAGAAGTAGTTTCCTGAACTCCATCTTGATGTTCTTAATATTCAGCAGGGAATCCTTCAAATCCAAGGAGACAAGTTCTGATCTCTGGTACCTCCCACCCCCATGCAAGCTTGGAGTACTTCCATCAACTGAGAATGTATACTTTGGTGTAAATGATTAGAATCTGGCCTGACAAATCTCCCTGTGCCAAGCTCATCAGAGTGTTATAATGTGAGCCTCTCAGCACGGCTGGCTTTCCCGCCTTTCTTTTTTAGTTACACTGTTAACATTCTCTCCATGTAAATTTTAATGAATTGTCACCAGAAAAAAGTAATCGCCAATCAGAAAAACTTAATTTTACAAAAAGAGTCTCTGCTCTAATTGATGGAAAATTGGTAATTCCTTGTCAGGTTATTATTAATTATTATTATTATTATTCTCTGGACTTCCGTGGCTCTGTCCTTGACTGGTTCTCCTCCTACCTCTCTGACCACTCCTTTAAAGTCTCACTCCCCGAGTCCAACTCCTCCTCCCTCCCCCTTTCGGTTGGGGTCCCCCAAGGCTCTGTCCTTGGCCCTCTCCTCTTCTCTATTTACACCCTGTCCCTTGGCAAAATTATTGCCTCCCACGGGTTCCAATATCATCTCTACGCTGATGACACCCAACTCTATCTTTCTACCCCCTCTCTCTCCTCTTCTGTCCACTCACGCCTCGTCAACTGCCTCTCTGATATCTCCGCCTGGATGTCCCGACGTCAACTCAAGCTCAACATGGCCAAGACCGAACTCCTCATTTTTCCTCCCTCCTCTTCCTCTCCCTCTAACCTGCCCATCTGCATCGATGGAGTCACCATCCATCCTGTTCTCCAAGCCCGTAGCTTGGGCTTCATCTTTGACACGCACCTCTCTTTTAAACCTTACATTGACTCTGTTGCCAAATCCTGCCGATTCGCCCTCCATAACATTGCTCGGATCCGCCCCTTTCTCTCTACCTCCTCGGCCAAAACCCTTGTTCATGCCATGGTTATCTCTCGCCTCGATTACTGCAACCTCCTCCTTGCTGGCCTCCCTCGCTCTCACCTGTCCCCCCTTATCGCAATCCAAAACTCCGCTGCCAAGGTCATTCACTCTGCCCGTCGCTTCGACCATGTGCAGCCTCTCCTCTTCTCTCTTCACTGGCTCCCCCTTCCTGAACGTATCCTGTTTAAACTCCTGGTATTCACGTTCAAAACACTCCACAACCAAGCTCCCCCTTACCTCTCGGACCTAATCTCCCTACGCACTCCTGCACGCGCTCTCCGCTCTTCCTCTGTCCCCTCCCTCACTCTCCCTCGTTTCTCCTGCTCACCTAACCGCCTTCGACCCTTCTCCCTCGCTGCCCCCCATGCCTGGAACTCCCTCCCTACCCACATCCGCCTTGCCCCCTCCCTCCGCTCCTTCAAATCCCTCCTCAAGACCCACTTTTTCCTCGCCGCCTTTCCCAATGCCTGCTAGTCGTTCCCCATATACTTACTGTCTGCCCTCCTCTGCAGACTGCTGCAACCAACCTGATTGTAACCAAGCCAAGCACACGCACCTGAGACTTCGCATCCGCCTGAATGTTTGTTTGTCTTCTCCCCTGTCTCTCCCACTGTCCCCTCTCCCTGTCTCCCCCTCCTTGTCTTTTAGATTGTAAGCCACAGACAGGGACCACGTCTATTTCTATGTTCTGTACAGTGCCAAGTACATGACTGGTGCTATATAAATGTTTATAATAATAATAATAATAATAAATGTAGCTGTTTCAAAACCTGAGATAAATCAAAATAGTTTAACTACACTACAGCCTTGTTGTAAAGATGTATTTGAGAATCTCACAGCACATTATAACCAAATCCATGTTAAAATAAGGGTTCTTTGTACATACAGATCTATTTGTGTTGTAACACTTCGGGAGCCATGCCTCACTCTGTGTTTTAACTGAATTAGCACTGTAACAACATGTATTATAATGATATTGCATTGTACTTTAAAAAAAATCCCAACGGAAACTTAGGGAAAAAATAAAAAAACCCACCAACAAATAATTTTCCTGCCTAAGTTTGCAACCCAAACACTGCAGCTTTCTGTTACGGTGAGAGAACCTGAAAGGAGAAGGATCAAGTATGAAGCCAAGCGTCTATTTATTTCCGTTGTGGAAAAAAAGTAAACAAACAGCATCAATAGAGGAAAATCCCTTCAGATTTTCAAGCTCCTTCCTGTCTTAATAGCCTACGGTGTTGTTAGTCATGCAGGGAAAGAAGATTTGGAGTAAGTCAGGAGTAACTCTGCAGAAAGAAGCTACTGGGGCTGCAACACTTTTAAACCAGATTTAGATTGGAATCAGGGTGTTGGTTTCTAAGACAGATTTCTACCTGGAGAATAGCTCTTTTATAATGGAATAAATGTGTGGGGGAAGACACCCACAATTTACTCTCAAATCCTGACTGTCCAATTGCTAGTTTTGTGATTCCTTTAGGACTGCCTCACATTTCCTCAGGTCACTACTATTTATGCTTATAATACCATAGTACCGACAGGCCTCAATCAGGCCCTGTGATGCAAGGTCCTGTACAAACATATATGTAAGCCAGTCCCAGCTGTGGTTCTGACTCAATCACTCTGAAACTGGAGGCAAATGTACAGGGGGGCCTGGGGAAATAATGACCAGACATATCTGTCCTGTGAGCCATTCCTAGTATCCGCCCTACATCGCAAGCTGTTCTAGAGGAGTGCATGTTCTACACAGGCTATTACGGTAATTTGATAAGCCAGTTCTTCGTGATATGAATCTTTGCCTTCGTTAAAGGGAGAGGGGGAAAAAACCATTGCATTTTGATGGCTCACAGGGACAGTTCATTAAGCAATCAACTCTTTTAATGAAATATTTCTTTGTTAAAATATTCATTGATCTGCTGCAGTTTTCATGGAGAAAGGAAAGGGCTCTGTCCCAAATGCTTTTCCATCCAGTACTCCTAAGCACGCACTTAAAACAGAAGACTGTGCCCCAGCATTACAAACATGGTAATTCACACATCACACCTTTTCAGGCGACCTTCAGGGAGTCCAACCAAGACCCCTGGGGTGAAACAAAGGGTTTTTTTCCCCTCTGTTGCACCGTTGTGCTTAATGATGACTGAGGTTTTTCACGTCAGACCATGGTCTTCTTCTGAGAAAAGCAAACGTCAGCTTCTCTCCCAGAGAGAGAAAGAGAGAGTGCAGACAGAAAGACAGGAAGCAGAATGGGCAACTGGTATGCTTTTTATGACAATGTTGGAATCCTCTTCGATGGTGTAAAGCCAGGAATATAAGGATCCTCTGGTGTAAATCTGTGAAGGTGTGCTGAAACCATATTTTTCCTGCTGAGGATTCAGCCCTTGGCACCTAGTGCAAGTCTGTCGCAAAGCAGCAGGAGACAGTGGGAAAGAGTAGCCAAAAACAAGGGAAAGTAGGAAAATGTGAGGTGAAGAAGAGAGCATGAGAAGGAAAAGGGATAATACAGAAAGAGCAGGCAGCCTGTATTACAAGAGGCAGAATGAGAGGGACAAGAAGAAAAGGAATCTCTAGTTTTCCATGTGCATCAGCATAAATCAGGAGGAAATCTAGAGAAGTCAGTGGGCCAGAGCTTTAGCGGGTATAGATTAAACTAATGGCATGACAGAAATTTACATCAGCTGGGAATCTGACTCTTTGCTGATGTAAATCAGACAGAAAGGTGTCATTCACATACCATTTCCCCTGAGAGGGGAGCTCACTCGCATGAGTTTCTGTACCTTGCAATCCCCACTTCACAAAATGCCTTCCCAGTGGGGGAAGGCAGCACAGGCTGTGCTCTGTGCAGGCTCCCACCTAGTCCAGGGAACGTTGTGTGAAGGAACCCAAGAGAAGGGAGGAGACTGATTAGGAGGAAAAAATGTACAGATGGGTCTGTTCTCAGAACATGTTCCTTACCCTGGGGTAATTTACCCCAAGTAATGTTACACCCAGGTGAGTCTACTCAACGCAAAGGTAAGGCAATTCTTGCGCCCCTTGGGTTCAGTTGCTTTTTGGTTATTACTGTAATTCAACACAAGTAGTTAAAGTGTAAGGTAGGGTTGAAAACGAATAACTGAAGAAGATACTGCTGAATTCAGGATATCTGAATCTATTTTACTGGAGCAATACAAAGCAGCATTCATTTCTCGCTTCATTTGCAGTTTTGAATATTTATTTTGGTGTTTAAATTTTCAGCTACTTTGGTATTTCGCATTCACTCTTCTGGTTTAGTTCACTTTGATGGTACTTTCTGGCAGGGTTTTTGAATGAGAATGTGATTGCTGCATTCAGACCAATGACGTTGTCATTCAGAAACTAAAAAAACCGTGCCAAAACGTACTGCCAAAGTGAGCAAAATACTGAATATCAAAATGCTGAAGCAAAGATGTGAATTTTGCAATGGTACTGATGAAGATGAATTCAAATATACTTTTGTAGGAATGAATATCGAAATTATTTTTGGGAATGTAAAAAGGCATATTTATTACAGTCATAGCATGAGGTAATCTGTTACTGGAGGTAAAGTACCACCAACAACCCCAAAGGCTTAACCCTTGAATAGGATCAGTCATATTAATGGCTTTACCCCACACTAACCCAAGTGTAGGATTAGGTAGACGTAATCCCAGGGAAGGAATATTTTGTGTGAAGGGACTCTGAGAAAGAGGAAGGAAAAACAACAAAGGAAATGGAAATTAAAAACCTCAGTTGAAGGGCCAAGCTATCATTTTTTCTTAGGAGTTCTTACTTTGTGAGTAGTCTCATTGTTTTCTAAAGGATTACTCACAGAGTAAGGAAAAGTATTACTCAAAAATAATCAGGGTAGAAGAATCCAGTCTTGAGGAAACAATGCAGACAAGCATCATAAGTGGTGTGTACAGACGTCCCAATATGTATGAGTAACGTTATTTGAAAAGCAGATAAATGAAAAACAAAACCCAGGCCCGCTGTGTCTAAATGAGCAAGTGGTAAAGCGTTCATGTCTCTGGGAGGGTGGTACTACAGGCTTGGTCTCTTTCCACCTGGCACGAAGCAAGCAATAAGCACAGGTCAGCTGTTCATCGTCCTGGAATTACATTGTTCTCTCCTGCTCAAACGCAGCCCCCAAGCCCACAGCTTGTCTTCTTTTGGTCTGAGGTTTTGGAGACGTGATGCAGACTCCCTGCTGACTCAGCCCCAGATCTAGAGCTTGGGATTTTCAAGTGAAAAGGAAAACTCTGGATGAGGGCTCTTCTTGGGGTGGGATAGGTATTCCCTGTCTTCTCCTGCAAAATACATTCCTCTGTCAGGGCACGGGATAGCATCTTTTGGGGATGTAGGGGATGGGGAGAATGGTTATCTCTGGAGAGTAGAGAGGGATATTTTTTAAGATGGAAAATTATTTTTTTAAACATCCCCTTCCCCAAACATAAAACCAGTGGTGTTGATGCCTTTTCCACTAATCATATGTACAGCTTAACACCTTCAAGGGACTTTACAAGCATTAACTATGTACACCATGCTTCCTCTCCACCATGAAATAGGTCAGTCTTATTAGCCACATTTTACAGCTGAAAAAACTGAGTCACACAGTAAAAGTGATTCACACAAGTTCAGAGGGAGGCAAATCTGGGGAATTTGTTGGGTGCCAGGTCCAGGGAAGTTGGGGGGTCTGTGCAAAAATGGTGGCATGGGTCCCCTCCCAAATTGCTACTGGTCCCCCCCCCCCCATATGCTAAGACTCCCTGTATTTGAAAACCTCTGGGGCTGGATTTTTTTTGTCTACATCCGTGCTTCTCTCACTCATGTTGTCATTGCAAATTTATTCATGGACTCCATGTAGTAGAGGTTCTGTGGGCCTCCCCCCACAATACATGGGACCCTGTGCACTTGCACATACCTGGATCTGGCCCAGAAAGCCATAATCTGAACTGGGTTACAACTCATGTGCTGGCTCTCAGGGGTGCTATCAAGGGACTCTGGTTCACTGTGTATGATCTCTAGTTTTATAGAGCTTCTGAGTGGATGCTGTTCCTGTTGAGCTTATCTGACTCTCCCCACCTCCATTCCCCCAGAATTAGAGACAGAAAGGGGAACCATGTTCCCGCAAGGATGTTTGTATGGGAAAATGTGATGCAGCTTCTTGTTGACTAATACCAGTGGATTGGCTTGTAACCCACTGCAGAGGGGAGCCTGTTGCTTTAAACACAGAGCCAGGAGTCTTCTCATCATTTACAGTAAATGCATCACATCATTGCACTGCCTTATGAAACACGAGCTACCAAGTCCGAGTGGCAAAGCACTGGCCACACATCCATGCCCAGGCCAGCATAAGGATTTCACATCAGTTTCATAGGGTATTTTTACATGTGATGGACATTTTCCCTACAACACTTAAACCCACACCTGGGTGAGCCCCCTCACCCTGGGGTGGGGTCTGCCCAGCCTCCGAACAAACATTCAGGCAGCTGGGGGCGGGGAGAGGGCACGGGACATGCGGACGTGGGTACGCATGGCCCTGCCCCCCGCGCTCCTCAGCATGGCCCCACCTCCTCTCTGACAGGTGGATGCGGTGGCCTATGAGGCCACCGTGCCTGCCCAGAACATCTCTGGCCACGGACTGGGGTTAGGTGGAGTGGGCCATCAGATGTGATGGCCCATTCTACACAGTCCGGGGTCACCTACCCAGGACCCTGTCGGCATAACACATGAGTATTTTCAAATGTGACACCCCGGCCCATAGTCACGCTTAACCCAGCGTGGCCACAGGCTGAGGTGTCATGTCTGCTCCCGCCCCGCCAGATGTTTACCACAGGCAGGAGCAGAAGTTACCCTGGACCATGGTAGGGCTAACATGGGATGTGCGCTGGGCTCCTGGCCAGCGTACATCGCATGTTAAGCCCTGCCACGGTCCAGGGTAAGTGCCCCTAATTTGTGGTAGAGCAGGTCATCATGTCTGATGGCCTGCTCTACCTAATCCTGGCCCGTGGCCCGTGCAGTTCTGGGCGGGCATAGGCCACTGCACTGCCCATCATGGAGGAGGTGGGGCTGTGCTGAGTGGCGTGGGGGGCAGGGTGTACCCATGTGTGAGCCCCTCGGCTCAGGAGCATGAGAAAGGGGCGTGGCCGGAGCGGCAAGAGATGGCGAGGCCGCCCCAGCGGTGACGCAGGAGGCCATCGCCCTCAGCTGGGGAGAGGAGGCGGAACGGAGGAGCGCAGGGGGCGGGGCCAAGGAGGCAAAAGGAACGTGCCCCGGAAGGGCAGGGCGAGCCTGCCCGACCAGGGGAAGACGCCGCGCCTGGACAGAGGAAAACCTCATGGCCCGCCCGAACGCCCCTCCGACTAACCTTGTGGCTCCCTCGCAAGAGGAGTGAAGAAACTCGGCCGCATCCCCCCGAGGAGCATCGTACCCGGGCCCGGCAGCAGGGAAGTGACTTGGGGAGGGCCAGGGGAACTCAGGGGGAGGGCGATTGACACAGGGCTGCAGTGGCCACATGACGCAACGTGGGTCCACGCCTTAAAGCCCCTCAGGGGGATTTCGATCCAGGGGGAGGGTGAGGGTAGGCTCGGGCAGGTGCCCATGGGCCAGGTGCCACACAAGGAGTTGGGGCAACCTCCCCCTCTCCAATCGGCCCACCCGGAGAGCAAAGGGGAACGAGCACCCCGAGAGTACTCCCCCGGGGGGCTCTCGGGGCACAACCCTAGTGGAGGGGTGACACCATGTTCGCGCATCCCCATGTCCACCTGTTCCCCACCCCATCTCCATCCCTGGGGGCCTGAATGTTTGTTCGGCAGCCTCACAGACTCCACCCCCGGGTGAGGGAGTTCACTCCGGGGTGGGTTTAAGCATGGCGGGTGAAATGCCTGTCACGTGTAAAAATACCCACGGGATGTGTGCTGGCCAGGAGCCCAGCGCATATCCCGTGTTAGCCCTACCACAGTCTGGGGTAACTTCTGGGTTGGCAGCAATACATGTGGAAAGGATCTGGGGATTGTAGTTGATCACAAGCTGAACATTATTGTTTATTTATTTAAACCTATATGCTGCCCTTCCCAAATTGACTCAGGGCAGTTTACAATTATTAAAAACCCTTAACACACATAACTCCCCCAATTACCTCCTCAGAAACCCTAACTCTAAAATTCCCCCTCCAAACACTTCCCTATCCCCTTCCCCCAACCACATAAAATCTCTCAACCAGCCCCAATTCCTATTCCCACCTGCCAAATGTCTTACCAGACAAGAATGTTTTACATCGCCTCCGGAAGATGATCAGACTTGGGCTCAAGTGACCCTCTGGAGGAAGGGAGTTTCATAGAACTGGGGAAGTTATTGAGAATACACACACACCACGGACCCCATCCCATGGACAAGAGTAACAAATGGAACTTGCACTAGGGTCCTGCTATACCAACATGGTATAGCAGGAAATCTCTCAGATATATGGGTCCTAGATCATTAGGGCTTTAAAGGTCAAAACCAGCACCTTGAATTTTGCCCTGAATGCAATAGGTAGCCAGTGCAGATTTGGGAGCATTGGTGTAATGTAATCCTGGTGACCCGTCCCTGAAAGGAGCTGGGCCGCTGTGTTCTGCACCAACTGCAGTTTCTGAACAGTCATCAAAGGCAGTCCCACGTAGAGCACGTTGCAGTAGTCCAACCGTGAAGTGATGAAAGCATGGATGACAGTGGCAAGGTCCAAATCAGAAAGAAAAGGCTGCAGCTTCCTCGCCAGATGGAGTTGGTGAAAAGCGCTCCTGGCCACAGTCACAACCCGATGGTCCCGGCGCAGCATGAGGTCCAGAAGCACTCCAAGGCTGTGAACCTGAGTGACCAGAGAGGGCCAGACCCCATCAGTAGCAGGAGTCCCAATCCCTCCAAGTCACAGGGCCAACCTGCTATCATCACCTTAGTCTTGGCAAGAGTCTGCCTCAATTGGCTCACCCTCATCCAGTCCCCAACTGCAGCCAGGTAAGCACTGAGACTGCAGAACCTGGGTTGGATGAAAAAAGAGAAGTTAAACTGGGTGTCATCAGCATATTGATGACACCTCACACCAAGCCTCCGAATGATCTCGACCAGCGGCCTCATATACACATTGAACAAGAGGGGAGACAAGATTGAACCATGTGGGACCCCACAGGATGTCATGAGGGGATGACGAGCAATCACCTATCACTACCCGCTAAGACCTCCCCAGCAGGAAGGAACAGCACCACTCGAGCAGTCCTGCACACCCCTGCTAGGTCCCCCTGATCAACTCTGTCAAAGGCCACTGAAAGATCTAACAAGATCAACAGGGCACAATTCCCCTTGTCAATCTCCAGGTGCAGATCGTCGACCAAGGCTTCATGTGCGTCTCAGAAATCTGCATCAGCAGTGTGATGCTGCTGTAAAAAAAGACTAATGTAATTTTAAACTGCATTAACAGAAGCATAGTTTCCAAGTCGTGAGAAGTAATAGTTTCACTTTATTCTGCACTGGTCAGACCTCACCTGGAGTACTGTGCCCAGTTCTGGTGCCACACTTTAAGAAGGATATCGGCAAATGGAACAGGTTCAGAGGATGGCAACAAAGATGGTTAGGGGTCTGGAAACCAAGTCCTCTGAGGAAAGATTGAAAGTGCTGAGTAAGCTTAGCCTAGAGAAGAGAAGACTAAGGGGAGACATGATAAGTGTCTTCAAATACCTGAAGGGCCCCTGTTGCCCCTGAGGCAAGACTAGAAATAATGGGCTCAAATTACAAGAAAGCAGATTTTGGTTAAACATTAGAAAGAACTTCCTAATGGTAAGCTGTTCGACAGTGGAAGGAATTGCCTAGGGAGGTGGTGGGCTCGCCTTCGCTGGAGGTTTTTGATACAGAGGCTGAACAGCCATCTGTCAGGGATGGTGTAGGTGCGGATTTCCTGCATTGAGCAGGGAGTTGGACTAGATGACCTCTGAGGTACCTTTCAGCTCTATAATTATATGAAAGTATATCACATATCAGCCAGGATTGCAATCCCATCTGCAGATGACACAAACCCAGTTGTAGCCCTGACCCGCAGTTTGGCACCCTCTGCCTTTTTTTTCTGCAACCAATTCCCTTCTTTTGGGTTAGCTGCGAGTGGTAGAGATAGGGCTGATGCGGCAGCAGCTGTTATCGCACCACGATTCCATTCCACCATTTTGAAATTGCCCACGCCACATTGCGGCTTTTCTGCGGACATTCCACTAATTCTGCCGGCATTCTGCAAATTGCGGAATTGCGGAGAAATTGCGGAAACTGTCGGAAAACCGCTGTTCTGCTATTTTGTGGTGCTGGCGGAATGGCGGAAGTAGCAAAAATGTCATGTTTCCGCTATTTTGCGAGGCCTGTGGAAGTAGCGGAATGAAATTAGCGGAACTGCGGAAGTAGCAGAATGAAACTAGTGGAATGAAAGCCTCTGCCACACTGTACCACTAATTGCGGAAACGCTGTTTCCAGAGGAAATAGCTACCGCTGTGACATTCCGCTACAGCCCTAGTAGAGAAAATCCAGAATCTTAGGAAACATCCCACACTTTGCAGTCCCACCCTGCAGAACAGATTCAGTTGGTGAGGAATGGAAGTAAGCAGCTCCTTATTCATTCCTGCAATAAGAGGTATTATGAGACTGGCAAGCTATCCAGGGAACGTATTAAACTATGGCCCTCATCACCAAAGGATCTGCACATCTTACAGTTTTTAACATACTCCCTATTTTTAAAAAGAATAAAATCTTAGGTTAAATGATTAGTTAAGGCAGGGGTGCATTAATATGTACCCTTTCCAACATGTTGAGTACAATGAGACTTAGGGTGATTTCAGATGTTACGACCGCCTGAATTGACTGCAGGCCGTGGTGTGGTTCGGACCACGGGCGGGGGTCAAGGGGTGGGTGAACAGACGTTCCCCCCCTTTCCCCCCCACCCATGGGGAACAAGGCACCACGGCCCGCGGTCAATGCAGGCGGCCGTAACGTCTGTTGGCTCACCCTACCGCGGAGGGGGCGGGGCTGTGTGGTGCTGCTTGCGGCTGCACGGCCCCGCCCCCTGCGCACCGCCATAGGCCCACACCCCCCCAGCGCGACGGGCAGGAAGTACGGCCTATCCGGCCGCACCGCCCGCCCAGAACTGGGAAGGCGAACCCCGACCGTGGTGAAGGGTGAGTAAACAGATGTGACAAACCCTTCACCACGGCTGTGGTCAATGCAAACGCGGGCCTCATTTGACTGAGGTGAACATCTGGCGGGTGGCAAACAGACATTCACCGCAGTTCACCGCAGCCCGCGTTTGACTGTGGTTGTGGCGGGGTGAATATTCACCCCGTCACGTCTGAAATAACCCCCAAATGTCACAAATTCAGGAAATGAAAAGTTACGTTAGACCACACCTCACACCACCTTAACTCTGCCCTTTTATAACCTGATGCATACACAAAACATTAATACAGTGACTACATTATGCACTAGTTTGAACTATACTCATCTAAGAGAGACAAGGTATATAAGAAAAATAACTATACTATAGACAACATACTGGGGACACAATCCAGCTCACATTGAAGTCATTGGCTAAATTTCCCATTAACTTCAATGGGAATATGGACTGTGCCCTGTATATATTTCATGTTATATTAATATAACTGCACAATATGAAATATGGTATCAGTTGCTATAACATCTATCATCTCACAACTAAATTAGATGACTAGAAAAATATATATTCATTTTGCAATGGCAATGATATAAATATTATAGTTAGTGCTAAAATAGTACGTTCCATAAGACACATTGCAAGAATGAGGATAAAAGAGATAAAAGATAAGCGTGTTAGAAATAAATAAAAATAACAAATAAAATAAAACATAAATAGATTGATTAGATAGCTAAAACGTTCGTGCAAGGGGACAGAGACGCATCTGAGACAAAAGAGAAAGGGAGAAATTTGCAGGCCCAGCATCACTATGGAATATTGCTATACTTATGATCCTAACCTAAAATAATTGAAAGCTTGGATATGACTTCCTTAATTCATGCAACAATTAAATTCTGGGACTTAAATTAAGTATGTGCTTAAGTATGTAATGTTGTGATGTCATAAATAGAGCATGAGTTAAGGCTATCATATCCAGACTTTCAATCATATCAGCATCTCATACATATCGCATATCTCATATACGTATCTGAAAGACCACCTCCTTCTCATGCTCCTTTTTGACCCCTGAGGTCAGTTGAAAATGACCTCTTGGTAATTCCATCTGTGTTTTAGGGGACTGATCCAAGGTGTGTGCACACACCATGCACACTGTATGCATACAAGTGTGTGTGTGTGTGTGTGTGTGTGTGTGTGTACCATGTGTATGGTATGCATGTATTGTGTATGGTATGCATGTGGTGTGTGCACATTCCATCATGGTGCACACATGATGCATACCTGAAGCTGTGCATGCAACTTGGATTGGCTCCCCAGGCTGAACAGTGAAGGTGCGCACAGAGGCATTCTTTGGAGATCAGAAGAAATGCAAAACATGTATTTGGTTGGACATTAAGGGCACAATCCTATGCATTGTGTGTACACAGAGGGCATGTACACACATAGCACTGTGCAGTGTTGCACAGCAATCATGTGCAAGGGTGCATGCTAAATTCAAAGGGTTTGCAGGTGCGTGCTCCACTACACATACAATGGTCGCAGTACGTGCAAAACAAGCGGTCACCAATTGCAGACAGGCAACCACAACTGCTGAGGGTCACATGTGGGCACATTAAGCAAGTTAACCATGGCATGCCCTGTACTCTAGGCAACATTAGGCAACCCCCGTGCATCAGCCAGGTTTCCCAAGCCAGCAGTCAAGCTCCAACACCATCAAGAAGATGTGTTGCCCAGACCAGTTAGCTGATGGGACTGCCATTGACACCTTCCCACCACGATGAGGCTGCACGTTGGTTTCCAACTTCCCCGTGCCCCCTTCTGCACTACATCATTCCCCCCTGGGGGAATGATGTGGTGCAGAAGGGGGCACAGGGGAAGTGGACTGTCAAGGTTGTGCTGGGGACAGAAATTGGTGGAACACTGCATCATGGATAGTGACCTGTGAACAAGGGAACATAAGGTAAGTAACTTCGGTTCACCTACTGCAGCAATGTTATTGGTGCATCTCTGTTGTACAGTGGCCCACTGTGTCCATTGCAACACAGGAGGTGCTACACAGATACTCCATAGCCCTCCCGCCCCTCTCTTCCCCATTCCGCCATCACACAGGGCACCCTGTACACACATTCCTGTGAGACACCAGGAGTGGGTGGTTAGGTTTTTTTCTCTTCATTGTTCATTTGCTGTTAGTGTCCATTGGGGAATATATGTGAAATAAAACTTTTTGTTACATGACCTCTGTGTATGCATGTCCATCTCAGGATCTGTCTGTGTCTACCTCATCAATCACGTTGGGATCTGCCCCCAGCTCAGTCCACTTACTCAGCAGGCCCTTCCCTGGCACAGGCCCTTCCCTGTCCCACTGGTGACCATGGTCGCTGCTCCGTTTCCCTGTGCTCTTGCCCTGCAACCATGTGTTGCCTGTACCACTGCACACCTCAGATGGGTTGCTGGGTGGCAGACCCACTGGATCCTCCTTCCTGTACACCGCTCAGTGGTGGCTGCATGGCATGCTTCAGGAGTCACCAACTGTGGCCTGGTGACTCCACATTTGTTGCTATGTGTCTGCCACCCGAGATTTTCATGTGCCCTGAGTATCAGGTGGGCGGGTGGTTTGTATATGTCTGGTTCCTGGTGAACATTTGTGACATCGACCACCTGTCTGTCCTCTATTTGTGGCCACGGTGGAATGAGCCCATTGATGGAGTTGGTATTACTGCAACTGCCTCCTGCTCCTCCAACCTGGCATGGAAGTACCAGCCTACAGTTCGGGGAACAATCTAATGACCAGCGTGAGGGGGAGTGGGTCCATTACTCCTGGATTCCCAGTTATTAGTCTCCTCCCTTGGGCAACTGCCTTCCAGTGTAACTGCAGCTGCTTCAAGACCTGCGTTGTTGCACAATGGTTTACACGACATCGGTGCGCGGGGCTTTTCCTGAGTGCATCCTTGCTCATGCGATCTTGCATACCTGTGCACACCTGCTCCATCCCTCTGGCTACGGGTGGCTCCTGTGCACCAGATGTTCTGGTGCATGGGATGTGGTTGACCCAGATTGAGTGCTTACTGCATGCATCTATGCTATGCACACAGTCTGCACGCAGCATAACTATGATGTGTGCATTAGTTGTGCATTCATATTGCATACACTATGCATGCAAATTACACGCACACTGCATAGAAGTGTACCATTAGTGAGCAGGGATAGGTTGTTGTTTTTTTAAAAATTAACTTAATTTTTATAATATCTGTTTTATGATGTTACCTGCCCTAAGCCCTTGGGATAGGGTGGGCTATAAATTTAAATAAATAAAATTCTTGCTGAGTTTTTGTTTGTACTAATGGTTGCAGTACAATTTACACATACTGGAAAGCATTATCACTAAACATTTTAAATGACAAAGGAGCAGAGTTAAGATATTGTGCAAGATGAAGCCAAATGTTATCTTTCAGTTTTCTAGAAAGGGTACAAATTAATGCATGGCTGCCTTAACTAGAAGGGTTTTTAATGGGGGATTTTTTGTGCTTTTGAACTGGGAATGTTGAAGCATACACCAGTCATAGTATAATAAAAATACTAAATCACTTTCACCCCAACCTCCGTACAGAGAAACCTGGTTCCAAGCCCCTGAGCTATCCCTGAGGGATGTTGACATGTGGCTGTTTTCTGTTGGCTCCCACCCAGATATAGCTGCCTCCCATCATTGGGAGAGTCCAGTATTATCCCATGGGAATTCTGTGCCCAACCCCACACACATTATGGAATCCCTCCCAGAAAACCCATGTGTCCCATCTCCCAGTACACCACAGTTTTAACTCACTATAGCCTGAAACCTTAACAGTAAACCCTGCCTCCGAGCAGCTAGGCATCAGGAGTTAGGGAGGTCCCCCAACTAACCCTAGAGCTTTCTTCAAGTTGTGCTGCTGCATAGTTCTTCATGGTTTGTTCCACCCCAGAGATAGCTGCAATGTATTTGAGCTAAACAAAAAAAATTCCAGAAAACTGTGCAAGTGAAAATAGCGCAATATCAACGAGTTCCCTGTGTATGTAATTGTTGTGTGACTGTTCCCTAAGATACTAAGTGAATATACAGATGAATACATGGAAACGCTGCAGGTAGAGGACAAATGACTACAGCCCCAGAGAAACTTTCTAGACCCTGCTTCCTTCCGAGAGCTGATGTCAGAGTCCTGGAGAACTGGCAGACGGAAAGGCAACTGACACACCACAATCTGCACCCCTGCCGGTTGTAACACAGCAGCACCCTCTCCCACCCCCCTCACACACACCCTTCTCTCCCTTCACTGTCTCCATGCCAGAAGTGGCTACATCCACTATCCTGCCCAGGTACTGTCCCTCCCCAGAGAGCCCAAGAATCCTGTCTTGTAGCCCCTGCACCCCAGTTTTAACTCAGTACACCCCACTCCTGCTCCTAGCTGGAGGAGGCTGCATCCCTGCACAGGAACATCCCAGTACTGGCTCAAAGCCTCCAAGCTATCCCCAAATGGTGTTGATGTGTGCTGTTCCCTGCTGTCTCCAGCCCAGAGATGGCTGTATTCCAATAGAGTTGGTCCATTAAAAGATATCATCTTAACTTTGTCTCCATCTCTTACATTTACGACCAACACAGCAACCACATGCTCTCAGACTATTTCTATCCGGTGACTGTTGACCTACGGCAAATGAACTTGGTGGGTTTTAGCCACTTCCCATTAGAAACCCATTAGTAAAAGTAGTATTAAAATGACCCATCTTAGCAGACATTCCAAGGACTGAGTTGGCAAACAAGCATCAGTGCTACCACAACATAACAGTGCTTCATAATATCTCCCAACAGTCTCTCCTTATGGAGGCCCACCCTGCTTTTGTGGGGAAATCCCGCAGTTCCACCTAAGGCAACACTCTGTTGTTGGCGGCAGCTGTCACCAGAGCCCCTGTGTAAGTGTGCTGCTACCATAGAGTTTGGGTGCCTGTATGTGGCTACCAAGAGATCAGTGGCTGGGCTGTTGCTGCATAGGGTTGCCACCTGTGGTGGTTTTTTACCTGACATTCCCATAGGCCAAAATGGAAGTGTCAGGTAAAAAATGACTGAAGGTGGCAACCCTAGTTGTTGGAGCTGGATGTTCCTCCCCACCAAGTACATGTGTGAATGTGTGTATGAGGGTGAGTGAGGGAGGGTGTGTTTGTGTATGTGTGTGTGAGGGGATGGGGGGCTTATGTCCCTCTTAGGCTACTTCATACAATATTTTCTTATGGATATGGCTTCTGGCTTATCTTGCTTGTTTTTTTACTCATAGGTTACCATAGATTGCCATAAGGCTTTTTAGGCCTAAGGGGATCAAGCATTCTGTTTGTTACTTTGACATTTTATACATATTATTAATAACTTCTATAAAGATGTGGTCAAAGAGGTGGAGAGACTTGCTAACACAGCCATAGAAGTATTTTATCGAGCTTAATAATACCATATTTAGGTTAGAAGAACCTTTATTACGTAATAATAATAAGGTCTAGGATTTGGACAAATCTGGATTTCTATCCAGATCAGACACCCCTATAAAAATAGCTGGTCCGGTCCATAGATTTGGGCTTTTGCGCAAAGCCACACATTCATCACCCCAGCTTATCTCTGCCTCATTTGAGTCTGGCCAACTCAGGCTGAGTGTAGTTCTTTTGCTTCATCTCTAATATAGGAATCTTCTTAGGTTAAGTTCCACATTATAAGAACTCTTTCTTCCTTAATAATCTTTCTAACGGGGGGGTGCAATGCGCATGCGCGAGTAGCCAGTTGTGCCGAAACCGCGCTCCCCCGGCAAACTCGCTTCAGTGCAACAAAAACAAAGAAAAACACCCCAAAAGAAAAAAATAAAAGAAATCACAAGCTGAGGGAACGTCTGTGGCATGGGCCCACCCAAAAAAGCAGTAGAAAAAGGACCACTCACTCGGCTCTGGCAGCAGAAACATGCAGCTACAGGGGTGCAAGAAGAAGCTGTGGTGAGTGTTAAAATGGCGGCCGCGGCCCTCCCCAGTGCCTCGAGGGACTCAGAGAGGGGAGAACAACCCACTATAGTCACAATTTTAGCAGAAATAAAGGCCTCACGAGCAGAAGTCCAAAAAGTTAAAAATGAGGTCTTAGAAAAAATCAATAGAGTTAACAAAGCAGTGGAGGAGGGAAACAAAAAACTGGAGAATATGGGTATTTTCAGATGTTACGAGATCACGCTCAACCACAGTGAACCACGCTCAACCCCGCGGCAGGGCCAAAGGGCCGTGAACGTCTGTTCAGCGCGCGCCAGATGTTCATCACGCTCATGGGGTCAATTTCAACCACGCTTCCCGGGCTAGCCGGGGGAATATCCCGGGAAGCGTGGTCAAACAGACCCCCACCGGGAACCAACGAAAACTAACGTCTGGACGCCAATCCCCGGGCGGAACCAAACGAAACGAGCCCCAGCTGGGGACAAGGCACGCAGCGTCGCTGCCGGGCAACCGGCAACAACACAACCACCAGAGGGAGATTTAAAGCGAAATCAGCAGCAAGCAAGCGTGGCGGGATGGAGCGAGGAGGGAGGCAGAAGAGAGCGGAGGCAGAGAAAGCGACACTGGCGGTGGAGGAGGCAGAGGAGGTGGAGGCAGGGGCAGTGATGCAGCTGGAGGGGGCGCAGGCAGAGGAGGGGGGCACAGGGGTGCACCCAACCACGGAGGTGGCCCAGGCACAACACCCACAGCTGCAGCTGGGTCGCGACGCCCCGGGGACAGCAGCTGGAACAGGCCCGGAGGACGCACCCAGGAAACAGGTAAGGGCAACCAAGGGGAGGGGAACAGGGGGCACAGGAGCCCCCCCGGGGGGCGGGGCGACCCCAGGGGACTGAGAGGGGGGCAGGGGTGCCCCGCAAGGGGGCCCCACCGGCACCCATTCAACCACTCCCCCCCTCCCCTCCCCACAGACACGGAAAACGGCCCAGCCGGACGAGCCCCAGGAGGAGCCCGGTCCTGCGCGCCCGGAGGCGCACCTGGAGGATGAAGAGGAGGAGCTGGAGGAGCAGGAGCAGGAGGAGGAACAGCAGTGGGGGTGCCGGAGGAAGGTGTACCACCGAGGGGGCCAGTGGGGCCTACAGGAGACCCGGGACTTCATCTGGATCTGGGGGACCCTCGAGTACCAGCTGGAGCTCGCCATCAACCAGCGGAACGAACATGTCTACCGGGACCTTGTGCGGGACATGGAGGTGGCAGGGCATCAGCGCACAGTCGCCCAGTGTCGCTCCAAGGCCAAGGAACTCAGGA
>QEPC01006820.1:800040-825340 GCA_003113815.1 Sphenodon punctatus
GGCTCGCTGTGCATTGCGGGCCCCCATCGTGCCTTGTTCCGGGGGTCCCTGCCCCCCCCTCCGAGACTGCCTATGTTGCTGTGGGGGCACCTCTGTGGACTGGGGTGCTATGGGGGTGGGGGTTGCTGCTGCCTGTGCCTTGCCCCTTGGCGGTGCCCCCCCTCGTCCCTCGTGCTGTGTTCTGGGCACCCCTGCCCCCCCTTCCCGACCTTTCCCTTGTGTGTGGTGTGTGTGTGTGTGTGTGTGTGTGTGCCCGGGTGTGTGGTCATGCAGTGTGTCCCGCTGCAGGTCCACTGTGTGTGTGTGTGCATGTGCTGTGTGTGGCGCCTGTCAGCCTGTTCTCCCTCTTCCCCCCTCCCTTCCCATTTCCCTTGTGTGGGCATTCCCTTGTGTGCCTTTTGGCTTCGTTTGCCCTCAGGCGGCCATGTCTGTGTCCCGCCCCTGCCTGGTGCCTTCTGGGAGTTTTGACCACGGCGGGGGTTCGGCTGCACGTCTGTTGTGCTGCCCCAGTCCATGATGGTTTGGCCCAGTTCCCGGCCGTGGTCCAGGTCCCGTCACGTCTGTTTGGGTCGTTTCTCCATCCCGGCCCGTGGTTGTGATGTTCACCCCCCCTGGGGGTTCACTGTGGTGAACCGCCCACCCGTAACGTCTGAAATCACCCATTGACTAAAAGAATGGACCAAGTGGAGGAAAGAACCTCCAACTTAGAGGACCAGGCACTAAGTACTGAGAATGA
Organism: Sphenodon punctatus; assembly: GCA_003113815.1. Classification (NCBI taxonomy): domain Eukaryota; kingdom Metazoa; phylum Chordata; class Lepidosauria; order Sphenodontia; family Sphenodontidae; genus Sphenodon; species Sphenodon punctatus. The sequence continues at coordinate 800,777 of QEPC01006820.1, forward strand.
CCTGGCAAAAATAAGAGAATCCCTACACCTGCTGCGAGTTAAGTGCGAGGACCTGGAAAACAGATCCAAGCACAGCAACCTGCGCATAATGGGCATTAAGGAAAACAGCGAAGCAGGGGGAATACAAGAGATTCTTAAGCAGATCTTTCAGAAGAACTTTCCAGACCTACCTCAACTGCACTACGTTGAAATAGAAAGAGCGCATAGGACACTGAGGCCCAAACCAAAAGACTCAGACCCACCTAGAGCCATAATAATTAAAATTTCTTAAATACAAAGACAAAGAAGCTATTTTAGCAGAGACCAGGAAAAAAAGACAATCACTAGAATACCAAGGCAGCAAAATCAGGATTCAAGTTGACTATGCACCAAACACGGTGGCTCGGCGCAGAGCATGGTCAAAATATTATACTGAATTAAATGATGGCATCCGGCTAAATTAAAAATCCTGATAAATGGCAGAAGAAGGGTGTTTGAAGACACCGTAGACCTGGAAATATTTCTGCAAGCACATAAGCCAGACCAGCAAACCAGAAGAGGAGACAGTTGAAACCTCCCAGCACAGGTTATGAATAACTTGCTCCTCAAGTAGACTTCAAAGGGACAAAGATATAAAGATTTAAAACAATGCCTACCTACAAAGCAAGGCAGGCAGACTATAATTCTAGAATTAAAAAAAAAGGGTTAAAGGTTTAAAGATTTGAAATATTAAAGGTTTACTTGTATAGCAATGCTTATATCAATGTAGTCGAATAGCGCTATTCAAAACTGAAAAAACATGCAGAAAATTGCTGGGGGTGGGGGGGAGGGAAAGAATATCGAAAACACTTAAGAACCCACCCACCCCCCAAAAAAGTACCCCACTTGGGTGGGAAAAAATGGAAAAATATATTTCCATTAGGCACATGGTGCCTCACAATGCAATGTTAACATGGTTAAAAATCGGTTATAAGTTGTTAATGTTGTTTAAGTTACTTGTAGTTAAGTCAGGTCTAGAAATGAAAAAGGGACATAAACACTATACAATCCTTGTATACACACCCAGCATTGAACAGTATAAAGAGACCATCAGTCCAGAAGGAACAAAATAAAGCACAAACACCCTAATGGCAGCAACAACAGGCAAAACCATACCCATAAGATTTCTCTCCCTGAATGTTAAGGGCCTGAACCACCCGGTAAAAAGAAAGAAAGTGACAGAATTTATCATTGATCAGGAAACAGAGGGGTTTTTTTCCTACAAGAAACCCACTTGGTTCACAAAGACTTGGGAAGGTTTGCATTTGGAGGAATGGGAGAAATATACACAGCATGTGAAAGAAAGAAGAAGTCCTGATAGGATTCACAAACACAACTGATTTTAAGCTAACAGAACAGAAAAAATATAAAGAAGGCAGGTTCCTATTAATAAAAGGCATACTCAGAACTCAACTGGTAACATTAGTTAACCTGTATGCACCAATTGAGAACACACATCATTTTTTCCAAAAGTATATACCCTTGTTAAGATTTAGGGAATTAGCTCTCTTTGGATCAGGGAACCCATACACACTGGTTTACAGATAGGTTTACAGATATGAGAGAGATTCAAATAGATGGGATCTTAATCAGTTATAGATTTAATTAGTTATTCACACATTTATAAAACCCAGTTTGTAATGATCCAGCAGCAGTTACCTAGCTATACAATATCCCACACCCAAAGTCAGTCTTACATGTCTTGAAAGTTCAAAACAGTGGATGTCATCTGTCAGGAGCAGGAGATAGGTGATGGCCTGGTCTGGTCAAGTTGTAGGACCCCCTATGGAGGGGTCCCAGAAAGGGTCAACAGCCCACGGACACCAAGTTAGATGCCAAGCGCTGAGACAATGTTCTGGTCTCTGCTTCAGTCTTTTATAGTGTTTTGGGGAGAAGACGTTCTTTCGTATGCATATTCCAGGGTGCTTGATTGTGCAATGTGCTTGCTGGTATTCATCTTACAGAGTCTGGCTGTCATCTCCCTTTCCCATCCATCTGGAGCCTGGGTGCTAATGGTCACATTCCCAGTTTGTTTGTTAGTCAGGGTGGGCACTTGATAACAGGACATCTTTTTCCCTCCCTTCAGGCAGGGAGTAGATATGCCTTTATCATCTGTGCTGGTGCAAAAAGGGTGATGGCCGCTTGAATGGCTTCTGCTTGTCAGTTGGCAACTCCCTGAGCAGAAACATCTCCTCCTTCCCCTCCAGGCGTGAAGGAGATATTCTTCAGGGGTGTTCAAGCACCCTCTCATCAAGCCCCTTTGTTTTAGTCTTTGTCAGTGCTTTGTTCCAGGCTGGGTGCGGTTGGTCAGCAATATGATGTAAATCACTGGTCTTGCAAGACATGATGATGTGGTTGGGAGTTTGTGAAAGTCATGTGAGATTATTTTCCACACAGCCTACCTGGCTATTTCTAGAGATCCTGCCTACTGGATCAGTACAGAGAATTCAGAGCTTTGGTACAATAGTTATATGCATTTTCAAATATGGTCATTGGTTCCAGTATATTAATTCTCATAGTATATTGCATACAATCAAATCGTAACAGTCCCCGCCTTGTCACCATTTTGCAATATGGTGGCATAATTTTATGGTGACATAATTTTGCTTCTGGACTGCTTGAGGCTTTTAGGTTTTAAGGATCATTGACTTGTCTGGCTGTGAGGGAGCTCAATTCTCAGTCAGAGAGCCTATGTCCTTCGTGTCAATGGAGCATGAATAGCCCTGGCCTGCAAGGCTCGTATCGCTCTCTTTGCCCAACATGCAATCCAGATAACAGCAGCTATTAAAATACATTGAATGATTAAAATGATAACAATGGAATGTATTAGAAGATTGAACACCCCTGTAGCAGTGGGTGACCACCCAAATAGACTTTCCCCAAAAAGAATGTTTCATGGTATATTCTACTTCTGTTAGGACATGGGTAATTGTATTTCCTTCTGATCTGAGAACCAGAGCTGCATGGCCTAATGTGTTAGCTAAATGATGTACTTTAGTTGCTTTCATTCATTTGCATGTAGAGTCCAAGTAACATTGTTTACATAAATTTTAGTTACATTACACATGAACATGAATCCAGTGTCTGGGGTAGTGTGCATAAATAATTCATTATACCATGTGGGAGTTCCAGGGGGTGGTATTACATAAAAACATTTATTTATCCAAGCCTGAAAAAGTGGTGATACAAAAGGAGAACATTGGGGGTGATGTTTGCTGATATTGTCATTGGATAGGGTCAGAGGTTACCAGCACTTGACCCAATGTGGGGGCTAGTCTTTACCACTACCCCTTTGCGCAAATAGTGTGAGTGATGTCATGACATAGCTGGAAAGATGCTTAACTTAAAAAAAACCTGTAAATAGAAAACAAACCAACTACAAAGCATAGATAAACAAGTGGTGGTGAAGAGATTAACTGAAGGTTTAGTGATATCACATAGACACATAGATAGATGTACAACACTGAGTGATAAACACACAACACTGAGTGACAAACAGCCATGGCATAACATACACACACACACATAAATGAAATAAAATAAAATAAAAACTGTGGTTGGTTCCATAGTTTGTTGCCTTCCAAGGCCTTCTTCTTGCTTCTGTAAGAAATAAAGAGATCTGACCTCTGCAAGGCCTAATTAAGGGTGACTCCCATAGTTAATTCATGAAACTAATCACTGGGATTATATAAATCCTCCCCCCTTTTAATACTGTAAGAGCACGAACAGCATTACTTTCATAATGGCTGCCTGCTCCTCTGTGAGATCAAGTCATTCCAAAGGTCTGGTAAACAGAATCTGCTGCATTTTCTTTCTCACATAGCATTTAAAATACTAGCGTCTGAGGGAATGATGCTGATGGTGCCAGCACTGATTTGTAGGAATCCTCAAACATACATACATACATACATTCTCACCCAAAGACCTACAACTCTAGCAGGCTTTCAATAAAACATTCATTACACTTGCACATGTGCTCACACAAATTTTTGTCACACACCCCTATTACACTTGCACATGTGCTCACACAAATTTTTGTCACACACCCCTATCTCAGGGCACTCAGGCAAAGTCACGCACACACATACCCACATGGGGATCTCCTCAAGCATACAAATATACATACACCCTATCTCATACATCAACATACAGAGGGAATGTTAATTATTCAGGGAGATTTCAACTCCCCACTGACAGCACTTGATCACTCCACCAAAACACAACTCACATATGCCCAGAAACACATAACAGCGACTTTAACCCAGCATGATCTCATAGACGCTTGGAGATGCCTCAACCCCACAGCGAGGAGCTATACATTTCACTCAAATAGACATAACACATACATGAAAATAGATCATTTGATACTGGAAAAAGATACAATACACAGATCTTTAAAAAGTGAGATAATACCCACTACCTTATCAGACCATAACGCACTAGTAACCAAGTTTAACTGGAACACACCCACACAGCCAGAGTGCCGTAGCTGGCAGCTAGACAGGGGAATACTAAAAAGTGAATGGATAAAAAATCAGATTGAGGAAGATCTCAAGGAATATTTTGACACAAACACAGGTTCAGTGCAATCTCCCCAAACACTCTGGGAAGCAATGAAAGTGGTGATAAGAAGTAAGTTCATAGCCATAAAAGCACAAATAAATAGAATGAGAAGAGGAAGGAATGAGGCTCTCCTCACTCAGTTAAAGTGCCTAGAAATAGAAAACAGTAGGTTTCCCACTAAAAGCAATCAAATAGAAATACAAAAACTATGCAGCGAAATAGAATCAATAGAAACACAAAAAATCACACAATTGAGAAAAATTTAAAGCTTTTATTTTCAAAACTGCAACAAGCCAGGAAGAGTTTTAGCTCAATTAACAAAAAACAAAAGAAAAAAAGCAGCCATTCCAATAATAAAGCTCCAGGATGGAAGCAAAACAAATAAGCAGCAGGAAATACAAAACGCATTCGTAGAGTTCTATCAGAAGCTTTATACATCCTCGAACCCAGACCCTGAAAAAATAAAAGAATTCATTAGTAAATATAAAATTCTCAAATTTAATATAGACCAACTAAAATATCTGAATTCCCCAATAACAGACAAAGAAATAAAGCAAACAATTAAGGATTTAAATAGGAATAAAGCAAGTGGACCAGATGGTCTGCCCACAGAATTTTACAAGATGTTTTGCAAAATTATCATCCCACACCTAACATTGCACTTAACAACATCATGAGTACTCAAAAAATGCCAGCTTCTTTTTACCAAGCAGTTATCACTTTAATACCCAAGCCAGGTAGAGATGTAGAAGAATGCAGTAACTATAGACCAATATCGCTACTAAACACAGACTATAAAATATTTACAAAAACATTAGCTAACAGACTGGCAGCAATAATTGCTCAGGTAATCCACACTGATCAAACGGGATTCATCCCAAACAGACTAGAAATAGATAATATAAGAAGGACAGTCAATTTGATATACGCAGCCCAAAAAACTGAACTACCAACATTAATACTAGCAGCAGATGCAGAGAAGGCCTTTGATAGGGCGGAGCCGGAGTGTCTATATAAAGCACTAGAACATATGGGAATTAAAAACAACTTCATGGGTGCAATTAAAGCTATCAATTTAAACCCAAAATCACGGCTATTAATTAATGGAAAACTATCAGACACATTCCCCCTAACAAGAGGAACTAGACAAGGCTTCTCACTATCCCCCTTATTATTTAATATCACCCTAGAACTCCTAGCATGCGCCATAAGACAAGACCGAGAGATCACGGGGATTCAAATTGGACAAACGCATCAAAAACTATCCCTATTTTCAGATGATATGTTGCTATATGTCATGAAGCCACATACGTCGGTACCAAAAATCCTTTCCCTTATAAACCAATTCAGCAAAGTCTCAGGATACAAAATTAACCCCCCAAAATCGCAGGCACTTATACTTACAAAAAGTAAGCAAGAGGCACAAGCTATAGCAGATCAAACACCATTTGTGATCACTGAGACCCAATTTAAATACTTAGGAGTAAAAATCACAAAAGACCACACTAAATTATATAAAGCAAATTTCCCCCCAATATTAAACCAAATTCGCAATGAGATTGCAGCATGGCAAAGGCTTAGAACCTCATGGCTAGGAAATATAAACCTATTTAAAATGATAGCATTACCCAAGATTCTTTACAAGGCCATGACCCTGCCAATACAACTTCCACCCAAATTCATAAAACAATGTGAGCGAGCCATGCTGAAAGCAGTATGGAAAGAAAAAAAAAAAAAAAAAAAAAAAAAAAAAAAACCAGAAGAAAAGAGAAGGGAGGCGTTAACATGCCAGACGTGAAAACTTACCTCAAGGCAGCAGCACTCAAAACACTAAGGTACTGGTACCATCCCACGATAAACACCACGTGGGTAGAAATAGAAAAAAACTTATTCAAAAATACAAACTTACAAGAAATGATAACTAATCACGAGAAAGCAAAATCAAAGAAAATACTAGATCACCCATTTGCATACGCATCTATACAACATTGGCACCAGACACACAAAAAAATTAAAATGTCTCTAGAAGCATCACCGTACACACCCGTAAACACACAGGCACTGAGCAGAGGTAACATAGCAAATGATCTGAGAAGAACAAATGTTGAATGTCTGATTCATCTCTGAATGTTGAATATTTAATATTTGGGTAATAAAAAAGTTTATAATTTAAAAAAAAAAAAAATCTTTCTTAAATAATAGTAATTTTCTTTCTTAATAAATTGTTCCAGATTACTTGTAACCATTTTACATTTCTTATAACTAGGAAGCATTATTTTCTGTATTGTTGACTAAGATTTTCTCTGCAAACACATGGAACCACAACTTCGTATTTCCTGTCATTTACTTGCTTGCTCTAGTTTAAAATAAATTCAGCTCTATCAGAAATAAATTCAGTGTCTGTAGTGAATTCCTGTGAGAGGAATTTAGAGGGGAGGATTTTGGTGAATTCTGGAACTTTTGATTGGGGAGCAAATCCCACAACTCTAATGTTGAGTGTGAAGATTTATGATGCTTGACTTAAAGGAGGCCTGTGGGCTTAGCTCTTCTGAAGGTACCCTTACTTTTGATTTTTGTAAAAGGTATCAGGGTGTGTGTGTGTGGGTGACTCTTGATTTTCTAGCTCTATTTGGGGAGCTATTTTGGTCTCTTTCTGGTTGGCTGGGAGAGGTGGGCAGGCAGAGCAGTCAGAGTAGTCAGTCCTGCCTTCATGATACTTTGATTGGTCAGGCTTTCTAGCCATCACCACCCCACAATGCACTTCAAATTTTCCCTGCCCATGCCCCCTTACGGTAGGTGTGAGACCATTTGCTTTATCTTGTGCTGCAGTAGCTCTCGCCAGCCTGCATGGAACTCCCCTATCAGCCTGTGCTTTACAGTAGTGTTAGGACATGAAGGAACTCCAGCCTGCAGGTAACCAAATAATTGAGGGGAGGGAGGCAGCCAAAACCCACCTCAGGTCCAGAGAGGACAAGGTAATGGGTGGGGCAGCACATGCTTCAGAAAGTTGAGGCAACAGCATTGGGCTTGATTTGTTTGAGATAAAATGCCCCACAAGGTGGGCAGCAGTTGTGGTGATGCCTGCGCAGCAGTGGCCCCCATGTGACTTGAGGGTGAGGCAGAGAAAGCCCGCGCACGGGGCACAGTCAGTTGGAAGCCAACCAGGCTGGAGGCAGGACGCTTGCTGGGCTGCCTCCTCATAGATCCCCTGGAGGCAGGCCCGGGAGACGCCGCGCAGCAGGCCAGCGGACTGGGACAGGCTCTGCACCACGCAGCTGAGCCTAATAGAGACACGGGGGCTAAGGGGGATGCTTGCTGAGGTTCGCTGGTACCCTCGGTGAGTTACTGCAGGCTGGTGTCCGTGAGTATTTGGACCAGGTGCCCACAGCCCCTCACCCCACAGGCCTCCCACAAACCCCGGCCTAGTGAGGGCACCACAGCAGTGGCATAGGCCTGGCGAGCTCTGTTTGGAGGGGGAGAAGGCGAGTATTGATTGGGCCTAACTGGACTCTATTTTGGGGGCTGGGGCAGTATAGTTGGGGCCTGATCAGGCTGTGTTTGGTTTTATGAGTGAGGCAACAGCATGGCTATGACTTAGCTGTGCTTGGGGTGGGGGTGTCAACATTTGGAATGGGGTGGGACAGCAGAAATCCAGAACTTATTTTATAATGGGTTTCTATCCTGCCCTTTTCCACAAATGACTCAGGGCAGTTTAAGCACAATATCAAAATGCCCAAACCCCATACCCACTCACCCCTCAAAATGCATTACAAGTAAAAATTACAATTTCAAAACCAAATTACAACACCCCTCCCCCCTGTAATGGTATTAACCCACCACCCAAATATCTGTACCTTCTTCCTCTGAAAGTGAATGTGAGGTCCATGTTCTAGAAATTAATTTACTTTCTTTCACTAAATGCCAGTGCGCCCTTCCTCTCCCCACCAACTCCCCTGCACATCCTTTAAGAGCTCCCAAGAGAGCTCCTGCAGAGCTGTGGATGCGGGACCCTGGCATGGGTGGGAGCCCCAGTCCACATGGGAAGGGGATGCGTGGATGCCTCTCTCCACGCAGTTTCTTGTCTTCCCCCACATAGGACAATCTAACCTTTTCTCTGATGCCCCATGAGTGGGTACTGAGTGGGTCACAGGCGTGTGTATCCCCTCCCCCCCCTTCAGACGAGCATTTGGATGTGTTGTTCATGGGTGGACCTGTGTGGCTGCGTCTCGTCTAAAAACAGCCCTAATCTGGTGAGGCTTCTTCAAGGCATTATTTATTTGAATTTATATCCTGGCCTGGCCTGAAGTCTCAGGGCAAGTAACAATATATAGGACATATAAAAGTATTAAAAAGTCAAACAGATCAAATACATTACCAAATTGTTTTTAAAAATCTAAAAACTGACCTCTCCCCGCGGCCCAAATCCCTGTCTGCCAAACGTCTGCTTAAAACTTACATTGCCTCCAGAAAATGCTCATATAGTTCCACTGCCACCTGTAGGGTGGTGGAAGTTTGCCTTTGGGGGCCACTCAGCAGGCTCCCGTGGCTTTTGGGGGCAAGGGGACAGGGCTACTGCTAATGGAGATCAGAGGGTGAGACTTGCTGCTTTCATTAAGGGTTTATTCCATTTTCTACGTTGTTCAAGCTGTTGCAAGTAAATCTAGCACCAGTGTTGCCTGGGCTGTTGCGTGTTGCCAGACCAATCTGATTATCCTTTTTTGAAGGAAAAAAAAACAACTGGCTTTTTGGATAGAGGGAATGCAGTGAATTTAGCGTATTTGGATTTTAGTAAGGTATTTGATACTGTGCCACATGGAAAATTACTGCTTAAGCTTGAAAATATGGGAATTAACAAAAAGGTTTGTAGCTGGCTAACTGGAAGAAAACAAAGGATTGTGTTGAGTGGTGGACTTTCTAAGGCCTTTTTTACACGGACACGGCGGCAGTCCCGGTGGGTGGAGATAGGTGGGGGAGCACACCCGGCGACCACCCGGTGGCGCCGAGCAGGGTGACGTTTACACGGACAGCGCCTCAGGGGGTTGTGGGATGGAAGGGGAGGGGCCAGCGGCCAAACACCCACCGCAGGAAGCACCGAGCAAACACCCATAACAGTTACACGGACACCGAACAACGGGGAAGCCCTGCCCAGCACAGCGACGGCACAACATGGCTGACTGAGGGCAAATGAAGCCACGGCACGCAGCTCTGCCCACGAACCACCAGACCCCGTGTGGGCAGGGTAGGAGGGAGCTGGGATGACAGGAGACACACAGTAGCAGACCCCAGCCAGCCCTGTGACAGGGCCAGACAGCCGGGCACCATGCCCCCCCCACCCCACCAGACACCGCCCATACACAACCATGCACACAACCACACAGGGAAGGGCTGCATGGCCAAGGAGGCGGGGGGCCCCCAGCGGGGGGTCGGGTGAGAAGGCACAGGGGAGAGATGTACCTGGTGGGGAGTGCAGTCGGTGTGGTGAGCCGCGACCCATCTGCCTGAGTCCTGCTTGCTGGGTGCGATAAAGGCGCCATTGAGCCACGGGGACGGTTACCTGTTGCAGCCCCTGAGTCTTTTTCTGCAGGGCTAGGGTGGTAGGGTGGGGGTGTAGGAGAGGTGGTTAAGAGAGGGGTGGGTCCCAGTGACTGCCCCTGGTGGCAGCAGGGGGAGCACTGAGAGGGTTGGTGAGGGGGGTGGCGCCCTGGTCCGGTGAGAGGGCCGGGGATCAGGTGGACGGAGGGGAAGGTGCGGCCATTGGGGTCACACTGGGACAGGGACGGTATGGTCCATGGGGTGTGAAGGCATGGGTTCCTAGGGGACCAAGGTGCCTAAGAGAAGTGCAGATTGTCATCTCCCTGCTGAGGGAGAGGGAGGAGCCGGGTCCAAGGTCCGTACGTGGGGGGCTGCTGCTGTTAAATGCGAGGTCCGTGGTGAACAAGGCCCCAATTATCCGGGATTTAATCTCNAAGGGCTGCATGGCCAAGGAGGCGGGGGGCAGGGTGGGAAGGGGCATAGGAAGGGGCACAGGGGAGAGGGGCATAGGCCCGATGCAGCAGGGGACCCCAGCACACACATACCGGCAGAGGACCCCCCCACACAATCCCACAGCCCCCGGACAAGGAGCTGGGAATTGGACACATGCAGTCACACCAGCAGGAACGGAAAACCACAGCACAGCCGGGCTGGCAGGGAACGGTAGGGGTGGGGGGGAGAGACCCAGACCACACCAACCAGCAGCAAATCTGCTGCAGGTATCCCCACACCAACAACGGAGCCGTGTGGCCAATGGTGGGGGGTGGCATTACAAATGCTGGGAGGGGGTAGGGCACCAGGACAGACCCCCGGCCCAAGGCACCAGGGTGGAAGTGGGGGGGACAGAGACCAGGCCGGTGGGTGACAGAAGGGAACCAAGACAGGCGGCCAACTGGCCGCAAACAACCCAGGCCAGGGACAGCAGAGGGACCCCCAAAGGATATGGCAGAGCAGCTGCATATACGCCGGGAGGGGGAGGGGGATAACTGGTCCCTGCCAGGCAACAGTGCCACAACTACCAAGAGGCACCCACACAAGAGACCAGGACACATGGAGGAACAAGACACACCCAGGGAAGGGGGCAAAGCAACTTTAATACAAGGGGGAAGGGCGTGGAACATAGGAAAAGTCCAAGGCAGATGGGGCGGAAGCACGGAGAGCGACTCCCTGGGGCAGGACCCTGGCCTCAGTAGGGACACCGGCCCTGTACCCGGCTCCAGCGATCCTCCTGGGCGCAGTCCATGTGGTGCGCCCACTCCAGGAGGTGCAGCAGCAGCTGCACAACCTCCTCCTGCTCCCTGGTCCACTCGACAATCATCGCCTGCACTAAGGGATGGAGAGAAGGAGCCATCAGGATGGGACAGTGGGCCCCAACACCGTGGAACCCCGAACAGGCACCCGGGGAGAGGGCACCACACATATGCACTGATCTCATCGTACAGGCGGGTCCCAGTGCGGAGATCCGAATGGATGGCCCATCACCCACATGTACTGCGACAGGAGATCAAAGCCATCCATCACCGACAGGGGGTCGCTCATCAGCAGCTGGACATTGCGACTCTGCCACAGTGTTCCCAACAGCATGTTGGCACAAGGTGACCACTCCTTCCCTGCACCACCGCCGGGGTTGGGGCCTGTTCTGCATCCAGCCATGACCATTCCAAGGGCTTTCACAGGGATCCGGCTGCAAGGCCCTGTGAATACCTGCCCCACGCACCTGGCGGGTGCATTCCAGCAGTAGCGATGACAGATCAGCAAAGCCACGGCTGCCTCTAGCAGGGAGCTAACGAGACACTCCATGTACCGTATCTTGATGAGACACAGCTGCACATTGCCATGGCCTTCAAGCGATGTGACCGAAGCAAGGCTGGGTTGGATGCACCCTGACCAGGGATTGCACGGGGTCATTGTAGGGGCACAGGGGGTAGGCAGGCTGCCAAGGGGGGATCACCATCAGGTGTGCAGAATACGCCCACAGTAACGCGCCAATCACATGGCAGACAGCATGGGCTGCCAGGGTACATGTGTGTGCTGGTAGCTGTGGCCGGACGTGGGGTGTACAGTGAGAGGTGGTGTGAGTGAGGTGAATGAGAGGCCATAGCAAGGTTACTATATGATAGATCATTGGTGCTGGTGTGCAGAATGGGGTGTAGGTGCAGTGGAGGGTGTGGGCAGGTGTGCAGGACCCTGAGACAGGTTATGGGTAGCAGGGGACGTGGGAGGCATGGTGCAGGTGTGCAAGGCGCACAGGGCTTAGGGCCAGGGGGAACGGATCACAACCGGGTGATTGCTAGGTGAAGAGGCCACTCACAGGGCAGGTGGCTAAAAGGGACACAGTCACAGCTGCGTGGGCCTGGGTCAGGTCCCCCGGCAACGTAACACCTAGGCAGGTAGCTGCTAGGTTATCCTGCACTGGTGCCAGTGGTGCCCCCCCCGAGTGTGAGTGTTGTGGGTGGTACTATGCTGCCTGTTGATGAGCCCCCTGAGGGGAGGGCTGTCCTCTTATTGGTCCTGTCCGCCTGCTTCATGATCCTGGCACTGGTTTTGGAGCAATGGGCCAAGCTACTACTGCCGGGTCACCACTTCTACAGCCATGGCGTACAATGCAGGAGAGCGGCCAACCTGCGCTGAGCTGCATCGTTGCAGTGGGCACGGAGGGTAGCTGTCCGCCGACGGTCCATGTTTGGAACAGCGGTGTCCCACGACATGTGCCTGTACTGTCCTGGTGGCCGCTCAATGTTTGCGGTGCCATGTCACTGTCCCAACTAGGGGTGGGACTACCGGATCATCCGGTATTCGATACTGCCAGTATTTGGTGTACCGGTAGTATCAGATTAAACCCGGTAATCTGGCCCATTTACCGGATTCCCCCGTACCGAATTTTTTACATTGCGGCCATTCAAATTAATGGCTGCAATGTAAAAAAACACCCCAAAAAACCCCACTTTACTTTCCCTCCCCAGTCCAGGCTGTGCAGGTGGAAGGGGGGACACCCCCCACCCACCCTGCCCAGCCTGGTTTTTTTTTAAAAAAAATTCCCCCGAAGTCGCTGCTAGTGCGGGCTCCGGGCTGCCGCCGGTGACCCGGAGCCCGCACCAGCAGGTACGATCCCTGGGGTGGGGGGTAGTTTAACACCCACCCCACCCCAGGGATCAGATCACCCTACCTAGTCCTACCTCCCCACCCAGGGATCGCCTACCTTGCGCTCCAGGCGGCGGCGGTCCGACTCCAGTGGCTTCAGTGCTGGCTGTGGCTGCCGGCTTCAGCGCTACTAGGCCTTCCGGGGAAACCCAGAAGTTCACCGGAAGGCCTAGTAGCACTGAAGCCGGCAGCCACAGCCAGCGCTGAAGCCGCCGGAGTCGGACTGCTGCCGCCCAGAGCGCAAGGTAGGCGATCCCTGGGTGGGGAGGTAGGGTGATCCCTGGGGTGGGGTGTGTGTTAAATCACCCACCACCCCAGGGATCACCCTAGTATCTGCTGGTGCAGGCTCTGGGTAGCTGGCGGCAGCCTGGAGCCCACACTAGCAGGGACTTTGGGAGGAAATTTTTTTTTTTAAAGCCAGTCTGGGCAGGGTGGATGGGAGGTGCCCCCCTTTCCACCCACACAGTCTGGGAGGGGGAGGTTCTTTGTGTTTTTTTCCATTGATTTCAATGGGGACAGTTCCCCATTGAAATCAATGGAACAAATCCAGTACCGGTAAACCAGTACACAGATCCGGCAATCCGTTTTTTAAAAATCCAGTAACCGGTAAATCCGGTAGCCGGTATTTGCCCCGATGTCCCACCCCTAGTCCCAATGTGGAGGCTGAATTGGATGCACTCCTGCACCAATGAATGGTGGGAGAACATGCTGGCCACCTGGATGGGCAAGGAATGGATGGACCACTTCTGCATGAACTGCTCGCTGTTGATCCAGCTCGGAGAGCTCCTTAATCCACATCTCTGGAGGTTCAAAACCAACCTGCGGTATCCGCTGCTGCCAGGGATGCGTGTGGCCATGACCGAGTGGAGACTGGCCACCCCCGATTCCTGTCAGAGCGTTAGGGAGCAGTTTGGGGTGGGGACCGCGACCGTTAACAGGGCGCTCCACGACATGTGCGACCTGCTAGTTGAGCTACTGCTCAAACGAGTCATACAGCTCCGGGATCCAGAGGTTGTGATCCGCGGCTTTGAGGACGTGGGCTTCTCCTATTGCATAGGGACGATAAACAGCACCCACATCCCTATCATCCGGCCCCCACATGCCAAGATGGACTACCTAAATCGGAGGCAGGTGTTCTCGATCAATCTCTAGGCTGTGGTGGATCACCGGGCTTTGTTTACCGATGTCTATACAGGCCACTCTGGGAGGAGTCATGATGCTCGCATACTGCAGGCCTCCCCCTTCTATGCACGCATGTTTGACGGGGAGATAGCTTCTAGCCTGTACCGTGTCACTGAGGGGGTCTCCATGGCCCCAGTGGTGATAGGGGACCCCGCCTACCTGCTGAACCCATGGCTCATGAGGGCCTATCCCATTGCGCGCACAGTGGAGCGCCATCTCTTCAGTGAACGGCTCTCGTCAGCTCAGAGCATGGTGGAGCGGGCATTCGGGCTGCTCAAAGGGTGCTGGCACCTGCTCTGAACAGGAGCCAGTTCAATCTGCAGCATACCCCCATCCTTGTACTGGCGGCCTGCATCCTGCACAATATCTGCAGGACCAAGGGAGCTGCCCTTGACTACCCTCCACCGGTGCAGAGAGAGGGTCCCGTGCCCCTCTACCAACATGTCCAGGGTGGCACGTTCCGGTGCATATCTGAGGAGAAGCGGGACACTCTGTGTCAGCGCACTGTCACCCAGATGGCAGGCAACTGAGTAGGCCTGTTGACAGCCCCCCACCCTTCACGATACCATGTAACGGGTAACAATAAATCCTGTTATGTGTGTTTCCACAATCCGCTTGTGGCCTCTTGTTTGGGTCATAGGGGTTCCCCGGTCCTATGAGGCCTGTGCCCCACACCACTAGGTAACCCACTGCCTTCTAGCCATGGCAAGCAAACCGCACCAGGCCTTGGCACCTCACCGGCTGTCCGGTGGCATGCCCAGTGCTCCACTGATGTAACTATGCAGACCTGTACCCGGCCATGGGAGCTATGCTGTTGCCCACCCGGCTGCCTGCAGGCCAGAGACGTATGCTTCCGGCACCTGTCTTGTGACTGCCCTGCCCCCGACTGCATATGGAGCGACCCCTTGCCACCATGGTGCCCCCATTGACACGCCGAACAACAGAGTGGTAATGTAAAACACAGTTTATTAAGGGTTCTGTACAGGGGTGTGTGTGTTCCACTATTTGCAGGGCCTTCCCCATGCCTGCTTTGGTCCACCACCGGGGCTCGATCCCCTGTGGGCCCTTGCAGCCGCCGTCCTTTGGGAGTGGCAGCCGGACGGCCCGGCCTCTCTGTTGTCCACAGGCCACTCCACGCCGGGCTGGGGTGCTGGACCCTGTGGTAATGGAACATAAGGTCTGTGTTACACCCTGCCCTGAACCGTTACAGCCCTTTGTGTGGCCCTCTGCTGTTCCCATTGCTCCCCACACAGCAGCCCCTCCCCCATCCCTCTGCTCTTCGATATGCCTTCCCCACTCCCCCCCCCTTTCCTGACAGCTATGTGGTCCAGCTTACCGGAGCTGGTGGGGTGGCCGGCATGGGCGGTTGGTCACCTAGAGGTTCTGGGTTCACTGGGGGACACCGTGGTTCCTGGAGGGGGAGTCTCGGAGACAGCTGTGGAGGAACTGGGAGAGGTGCGGGCTGGAAGGGCAGCCCCACGGGTTTGTGTTGTGGGGCTATGCAGAGGAGAGGGACCCTGTTGACGAGACTGGGGAAGGGGTGCTGCTGGGGAAACCATTGTTGGCCGAAGTGCAGGGGGGGGCCCACCTGCACCTGTGGGGGGGCCCCCAGTGGTAATCGCCTGCCATCCCGCCACCCGGGCCTGGAAGGGGCACGTCCCACCAGGGTTCCCTCCGCAGGAGCCCCACCCCCTCCGCAATTGGGTCAAGGGCCCATGCAGAGGTCCCCTCCAGCGCAACACGTCCCCTCGCCCTCTTGGCTCTGTTGAGCTGCATCTCACAGTGGAAGAAAGCAGTCAGGCACCTGTCCCACAGGTGCTCGGTGCGGGACCGGTTTAGCATGGCTGCCACTGTCTGCTGGTCCCTCTCCCCCTCCCCTATTTGCACCTCCCTTATGCGGGTGAGCTCCTCTGCGTGCACCTCGACTAACCGTCTGGTTTCCTCCAGCAGCTCCCTGCTGAGGTCCTCTCTCCTCCGCCAGTTCTGGGCCCACATCTCCTGATTCTTTTTGGCACTGCCAGCAGCAGCTCCCCTCGCCGGACCAGGGCGTTCATCTGTGGGAGTGAGGTTAACAGGTTGGGGTGTGAGGCTTCACACGTCTGTACTCTATGCCCATAGCTGTGCCTCCCTGTCGCCCAGAGGGGTGCCCGCCCCCCCTTCCTGTCTGTCCCTATGGTGTATGTTACTGGTCGGGCGGGGTCCCATGCAACGTGTCCCCTCTGTTGGGCCACAGAGCTCGCCCCATCAGGGGCCACGTTCACCCGGGTCCATGCTATTACAGCTCCTCCTAGGGGCCTGTCATGTGTTCCCACCCCCTTGCTCCCCCCCTCTGTGGACCCCTCAGGGGCTGTTAACCCGTGTGGCTCAGTGACCCAGCGGCTTAGTCACTGGCCTTTCCCTGTTGTGTATGGGGGGGGGGGTTGGTTCTAGGGGCTGCCCCTGTGTCCGGCCTGTTAACCTGTTATCCCAGTACCGGCCGGGACCCATCCCTTGTGCGTTGTGGCCTACCATCTTTGTCCTGGTGCCCAGCTCTCTGGGGTGCCTCCAGTTCCTCCTCAACCACCTCCTCCTCGACCTCCTCCTCGTGAACCTCCAGGGTGCCTTGAGCTGTAATTAATGTGGATCCATTAGTCAATCCATACTGCCCGGCTTCAGCTTCGGTCACTGTGGCCAGGGCCCTTTCCACCCCCACCCGCGGGCCCTGGTTGCGTTCCTACCTGGATTGTCTCCCTCCGCTTCCTGGAAGGCATCCCGGGTCTCTGTTCGCTCTGTGTGTGCCCCCTTCTCTGTGACCCAGCGCCCTGTGGGTTTTGTGGGTGCATGCGGAGGGCAATGTTTGAGTGAGCAGGTTCCTGGGGCACCTCCTTCCCCTATGTGATGGGGCCTCCCCCTCCCACATCCTGGCTTGCCTTGCCAGGGGCAGCGGAATCCCCCTGCTCTGGGGGGTTGGGCAGGGGGGTGTTGTGAGAACCCTCCACCTGCCCCTGGTGAAAGCAGTGCCGTGTAAGCGGGAGGCAACTATGTCCCCGTCCATGCAGAGGAACCGGTCCAGCTCATCATGGAACTCCATTGTCCGCATGGCACGGCTGGACTTGAGATTGTTGTCCTTGATATGTTTATATCCAGACCTCAAGTCCTTTGCCTGCTGCATGCACTGGGTGACATCCCTATTGTACCCAAGCCGCTGCATCTCCTGGGAGATGACTTCATAGACTTGTCTGGTCTTGTAGCTGTGCACCAGGTCATGCTGGACCTTTTTGGCCCCCCACACGTGTATGAAGACCCTGGTCTCCTGTCTTGACCAGGACTCCCCCTTTTGGGTACCGCTTGTGGAGGCCCTACCAGCTTGGCGGCTTGCGGCCTGCCTGGTAGCTGTGGTGGCAATGGAGCTGGTTGTCTCCTGTTGGGGGTATTGCAGAGGGGTTAGCATCTGCCCCACAGCCCCGTGCCCCCTTGTGGGGGGATCCCTCCCAGCTCCCCCCAGGGGGCACGGGCGCCTTACCCTGGCTGTCATGGACGTCCTCCTCGGCCGCCTCGGTGGTGCATTGCTCCTGTGTTTGGGTGCTGTCCTGGGAGTGGGGGTGGAAACCGTTAGCTGTCAGTTGGCCGCCCTGTGCTCCCTTGGGTTATTTTCCGCTGTTGGTGTGTGGGCCCCCCTCCCAGAGTTCTTGGGGTCCCCTTGAATGTACCTCACTGTCGCTCGCACTCCCTTCCCCATGCCCTGGGACTGTGCTGGAGTGGGGGCTGTGGTCGCCGCGGTCTGTCCTCAGCCCTGTGGTGGGATGGGTGTGCTGTGTTTAGCGGTCCTTCCTCCCTGGCCCGTAGGGCCAGCCCCTCTCCCCTGGGTGTCCTGGGGTCCATCTGCTTATCCTGGCCCATCCTGCACTAGTCGCGGAGCTGGCTCCCTTCGTTTTGTCGGCGGCTTTCCGTCCAGACCTATTGGGAGCCGACACACCCATGTTCTGTTTCTGATCCCTTTTAAGGGCTTCCGGGCGGGCGTCCGGTGTCTCCACGTGTGGGCGTGTCTGCGTGGGGCCCCTGCATGGCCTCTCTAGCCATCTCTCTGTGGTCTCAGCAGACCCGTTCCCATGGGTGTGGGTGTTTTGGTTTTTACACGGATGGGCAGGTGTTGAACACCGATCTCCACCCATCTCCACCCACGGAGCATGCCAGCTCCTTCCCGCCTGCTCTGTAGGTGCTGGTGGGTGTTGGTGGGTGGGCTGTGAATGCGCACCCACCCACTCATGGACGTTTATATGAGCACTCTCACACCCATCCAATGGGTGTTTATGGTTGTTCATGCATGGGTGCCGTCGTATAAAAATGTCCTAAGTGGGAGGAGGTTGCTAATGGAGTTCTTCAGGATCTCGTTTGGGATCTGTTGTGTTTAATATATTTATAACCGACCTTGGTGCAGGAAGGAAGAGTGTGCTAAATGAAGTTTGTTGATGATACCAAGTTGGGAGGAATTGCCAATGCAGAGGAGGATCGGAAAATTATACAGGATGAACTGGATGCCCTCATGGATTGAAGTGTTAGGAATGGGATGAAATTTAATAGTGCAAAGTGCAAGGTTATGCATTTGGGGTTTAATAATAAGAATTTTAGTTACCAGCTAGGAACTCATCAGTTGGAAACAACAGAGGAAGAAAGGTACTTGGGGGTTATAACTGATAATAAAACAACTATGAATCATCAATGTGATGCAGTTGTAAAAAAAGCAAATCCTATCCTGGGAGGTATTAGGTGTGGTGTTGTCAGCAGGGATAGGGAGGTATTGTTTCCTCTGTACAGGGCTCTGGTAAGACCACACCTGGAGTACTGTGTTCAGTTCTGGTCACCAGTGTTTAAGAAGGATGAACTTAAACTGGAACAAGTATAACGTAGAGCCACCAGGATGATCAGAGAGATAGAAGACTTACCCTATGAGATGAAACTGAAGGTGCTTGGCTTAGGCTGCTTTTAGTCGATGGGTGTGCGCTCATGCCAAAAAATCGTGCGCCTGGTAAAAGTGCTGGGGGCGTGGTTTAGATGAGACAATATGCACCTTATTCCCGCTCGTGCATTCCTTTAAGGATGCAAATTAAATACCTCAATATCGAGGTATTTAATTCGCAGCCTTAAAAGAAGGCATAACCGGCGATGACACATGTTCAGGCGCGTTTAAACACCACCCGCGGCACTTTTCAGCAGCGCGTGGTTTTTTGGTGCGAGCACCCGCCGATAAGCTAAATAAGGCTGCTTTTAGCCTATCTAAAAGAAGGCTGAAGGGAGATATGATTACATTGAATAAATATATCAGGGAAGTTAACACAATAGAAGGGAAAGATTTGTTCAAACTACAAGGGAGTGTAGGAATAAGTTTAGGCTGGAAATTAGAAGGTTTTTTTAACCATTAGAGCAGTGAACTACTGGAATAAGCTTCCAGGAGCAGTTGTGGGAGCACAGAATCTGAATAGCTTCAAAATGGAGTTGGATAAAATTATGGCACATATCTTGTGAGGAGTTTTTATTATTTGATGCTGCAGGTCAAAGTGTCCCCCCCACCCACCCCAGCAATACATGTTGAGTCCCCCCACCTTTCCTGTAGCATCAAAGTTGTCTGTGGTTGGAGGTGGGACTGTCGGGGCATTCTGAAGCCTGGGTACTATATTGTATATCAGGAGCCTTGCTGGTGGGGCCTGTGCGCAGGCTCAGGTTCTAACTGATCATCATATTTGGGGATGGGAAAGAATTTTCCCTCTGGGCAGATTGGCAATTTATTTATTTATTTATTTATTTATTTAATTTGTATCCCGCCCCTCCTGTGAACAGCTCGGGGCGACTAACAAGTTCATCATAAAAACAATTTATATAAAAAAAAACCAAAAATACTAAACAGTCCATAAAAACACTACAATAAAACAGGCTGGGATGATAATGATAAATAAATAAGGGTGGGGGGGAGATAAAACACCCCCTAACCCACCCCACCCCCCTCCCCAAAGGCCTGGGCGAACAGCCAGGTCTTACAATTTCGCCAAAATGTCGAAAGGCTTGGGGCCAGGCGAGCTTCTTCTGGGAAGGGAGTTCCAAAGGTGCGGCCCGGCCACCGAAAATGCCCTCTCCTTTGTGGCCCCCCGCTTAACACGGGGGACCTCCAAGAAGGCACCCCCGGTGGACTGAAACAGTCACTCCGGGGTGCGGAGGGTGAGGTGGTCCCTGAGGTATGAGGGGCCCAGACCGTGAAGGGCCTTGTATATTAACACCAGTACCTTGAACCTGACTCGGCACGCTATTGGAAGCCAGTGCAGGGTCCGGAGCACAGGTGTTATATGCTCCCGACGGCCCGTCCCTGACAGGAGGTGGGCCGCCACATTCTGCACTAGCTGCAGCCTCCGAACCAGGAACAAGGGCAACTCTACATAGAGCACATTGCAGTAGTCCAGCCTCGAGGTGACGAAGGCATGGATGAGGGAGGCCAGGTCCGGGCCAGAGATGAATGGATGCAGCCTCCGCACCAGATACAACTGGTGGAAGGCGGCCTTCGCCACTGCCTCCACCTGCTGCTCCAGGTGGAGGTCTGCATCCAAAATCACCCCCAGACTCCGAACCTGCCGAGCTACAGGAGGGCGCACCCCCCAACCAGGGGGGCCGACACCTCCCTCACTCTCCCCACCACCATCACCTCCGTCTTATCGGGGTTGAGCTTCAGTCTACTCTGCCACATCCACTCCGCCACGGCCTCCAAACACTGGGATAGCAGCAAGACGGCAGGGTCTGGGTCAGCTGAAAAAGAGAGGTACAACTATCATCAGCATATTGGTGACATCGCACCCTGAACCCTGTCACTACCTCTCCCAAAGGCTGCATGTATACATTAAATAATGGAGATAGAATAGAACCCTGCGGAACAAAGCGCGGGGGCAAGATGTCTCAGCTCCCAGCACCACCCGTTGGCTTCTCCCTGAGAGAAATGTCGAACATCTTGCATCCATCTCCCGGCGGAGGTCGTTGACCAAGGCCACCAACGCCATCTCGGTGCCATAGCCAGGGCGGAACCCAGATTGAAAAGGGTCCAGGAAACCAATGCTATCTAGATGTACCTGGAGATGGGTCGCCACCGCCCACTCAATAACCTTCTCTAAAAAGGGAAGGTTAGAGACAGGATGGTAGCTGGTGAGTGTGCCCACGTCCAACAATTGACTCTGAGGGTTTT
Organism: Sphenodon punctatus; assembly: GCA_003113815.1. NCBI lineage: Eukaryota > Metazoa > Chordata > Lepidosauria > Sphenodontia > Sphenodontidae > Sphenodon > Sphenodon punctatus. Next base: position 822,411 of record QEPC01006820.1, read on the forward strand.
TTGCATTCCCCTGAAGCATGGGTGAGGCTTGCCTGTTTGGGACATCTGGATCCTTCTTTTTCTAAAATTATTTCCTGTTATTTTGGGCATCAGTGTGCTGCTGGTTGGTCCCAGTCTCTCCTTTTGGCTATTGGTGGGATTTCTCTGTTGTGATGGTTGGGGAGTGGTGTGTCCTCCAGTGGTGCAGGGGGCTGGACTAGATGACCTTTGACGTCCCTTCCAGCCTTGTGACTCTATGGCTCAGTGGGTTTTTTTCTGCCATATTATTGTTGAAATGTTCTTTTGAGTTTTGCTACTTTATTTTTCATTGTCACATTCATGAGAAGCACTTTCGGTTTGTCACTTTGAATTTGGGATAAGTTGCTGCATAACCTAGAAAACAAAGTTACTTGGATTTTTTTTTTAAAACCTAAGTTGTCATGATTCCCGCCCCCCCACCCCACCCCCACCCCAAAACAAATCCCACAGAAAAGCAAAACTTAATTCTGTTTCAAAAATGTTGAAAAGGAAAGACATTCATTATATTATCAGAATTTGTAGTGACCTCTCTCTTTTTTTGGTAATGAACTTTCGTGTGTGTAGTGAGGTACCAGTATGTTGAACTGCAAATAACCTGTCACTTGGTACAGGGGAAGGCAGAGCTGACCTGATGCAAGCAGAGGATAAAAAAATGAAAAAGGCCACACTTAGATTGCAAGCTGTGTCTGACAGGGAACTAGATCTGTGACCTGACCAATTCTTTCAAGTTCAGGTCAGGAACGCTGTCTTCCTGAGCCCCTTAATCTCAAGACAGGCCAAGTTCCCCAGCTGAGGGAGGACCTGGTCCTTATAGATCTCTGTGATGTTGTGATATTCTAAAGGGGGCATTACTATGTCAGAAAGGGGTGGAAGAATGCTTTTGTCCTGGCCTTTTATGAAGTTTTGTGATCTCAAGGCACTCTGGGACAGGTGTGGCCACCCAGATTGCATCAAGTAGCTTGGGGTTGGACATTGGAAGAACCTGGCTGCTTTGGGCCCAGGCTTGAGTTTGGTCTGATGCAGTTGGGATCAGATGTGACTTAGGCACCAATTTATGGCCCAACTAGAACTCTAGCAGGGACCCACATTTTGTTCTGTCTTTGTACAGTGCTTAGCACAATGGGGCCCTATTCGGTGGCTGTGACTGCTAGGCATTACTGCAACAAGGCATGAAATTTCAGATCAAACTCTGGGAGCCAAAATATTTTCCATTTGCCAGACTTTATCATGATATTAAACTGTTCTTGCCCCACTACACCCCTAAACCATTTGCCAACCTCAGTTTTCTGGGCGCCAATGGCTTCCAGGTGCCTGCAGATTTCACACCCTGATTGTAATACATATTGTAAATAATCATTCTTGATAAAAGGAGAGAAAGTCCATTGCTTTAGTTCTCTTCACCCCATATGCTCATATTTGCTAACAATGGGTATTTTCAGATGTTACGAGATCACGCTCAACCACAGACTATACCCTGTGGTGGGGAATGGTCCCATAACGTCTGTTTGATGCCCGCCAGATGTTCACCACAGTGAACCTCCGGCAGGAATCAAAATAACCATGCTTTCGAGGCTGGTCCGGGGACCATCCCCAAAAGCGTGGTTAGTTGAACCATGGCCCGGAATTGGCAGCCAGTAACGTCTGTTACCGGTGCCGAATCCGGGCCGTGGCCCAGAACACAGGTTAGAATCAGATGCAGCGGCCGGATTGGCCGCTGCGCCCGCCCGTCTCCCAGAGGGCGGGCGGCTGGGGGAGTGGGGGGGGCGGGGCTGTGCGGCCGCACATTGCGCCAAGCAGCCGCCCCCCAGATTCCCCACCGGAATCGGTCGGCACATCGTCTGGCCGTGACGGGGTGATTGCAGCGGGGAATCAAAAGGGTGATTCCGGGTATTTTCAGACGTTACGCTGGGCCGATTCACCACAGCGAATCCCCGGTGGGGATGAATGAAACAACCACCCACCGTGGTCAAAAAAATCCCCGAACAGATGTTATAGGACCGGGACCACGGCAGGGAATCGGGCCGCCAGATCACGGACCGGGGCAGCACAACAGACGTTACGCCGATCCCCGGCCGTGGTCAAAACACCCACAAGCCACTGGGAAGGGGCGGGACACAGACATGGCCGCCCGAGGGCAAACGAAGCCACAAGGCACAAAAGGGAACGCCCACACAAGGGAAACGGGAAGGGAGGGGGGAGGAGGGAGAAGAGCAGCCCGGGTACCACACACAACAGGCACACAGACAATGGGGGCACAGGGGAACACACAGCACAAGCACACGCCCGGGCACACACACACACGGGACTGGAAGAGAAGGGAAGGGAAGACATGCGGGACTGGACTGCACACAAGGCACACCGGGCAAAGGGGGGGGCGGAACAGGGGAGAGGGGGGGAAATGGCACAGGGGCAGGGCAGACACAGGCAACCGGGACCATAACCCCCACAGCATAACAGGTCACACAGGACCCGCCAACAACACAGGGGTAAAAATGCACGGCGCGGGAGAGCCGTGCATCCAGTAGTCCAATGCAGCTGTCACAGAGGGGGCCAGTACCCAAGCAGTAAGAAGCAGGCAGGACACATAAGCATGTTCAAGTTGGTTTATTTGGAAACACAGGTAGTATAGGAAAGACCCAGAGCTATACCAAGCCCCAAGACTCGGTGTGTGCAGGAAGGAGGAAGGAAGTTCCCCCATGCTCAGGCAGAGACACGAAGAGAGCCGAAACATCCCAGCAGAGGAGAGCGACAAAGCAGGTCCCAACACGAGCAGGACAGTTAGGATTATTATTATTATTATTATTATTAAACATTTATAAAGCGCCAGTAACAACCTGGCGCTGTACAGAACATACAATCAGCTGCGGTCCCTACCTGTGGCTTACAATCTAAAAGACAAGGAGGGGGAGACA
>QEPC01006820.1:825617-835955 GCA_003113815.1 Sphenodon punctatus
GGGGCGGGCGGGCAGCTTTGGCCTGTGCCTTGGGCTGAGCCCTCCCAGGGGGTGGAGCCTCGCTCACCTGCAGGGGATGAATGAGCCCTGCTGCTATGGCGGCTGGGGGCTTCTGGGGCTGGAGGATGGGGGAAGGGTGCCTTGAACAGTCCGGCCACGGCCGCCGTGTCCAGCTGACACATGAAACGAGGTGCCTTGAGGGGAAGCAACCAAACGGCCGGAAGTCCAACACACAGGCAGTCCCGGAACGGGGGGGCCCTAGGAACACGGTCCCGAGGCACAGCGGAAGCCCACTCAGAAGCGGGTGCAGGCCGGGAACGGTCCTGCAGGCACACTCCGACCCCACACCCCGGCGAGGGGGCGAGGGGGGCCTGGCAGGAGTACCAGTGCAGGGCTGCCGGTTCATAGGCACACACACACCCCTGCAGGAAGCCGGGAGGGGCAGTGCAGGAACCCCAGAACCCTGAGGTCACACAGGCACCCAAGGGGGGGGCAGGGGCCACCGGAGGGGGGCACAGGCGGCCGATGATACTCAGCGGGACCCAGGCGAGTCGTGAAGGCAGTGCAGAGAACCGGACCCAGGATCCAGAGAAGGCAAGCATGCAGGAGACCTCCGGGTGCACAGGGAGATGGGGGGGACCCCCAGAGGGGGCCCGGCCCCACAGCCAGGGCCATATGCACCCCGGGAAGCAAACAGCACAGGCGATCACCAGAGACAGCAGGGAGGGAGCCGTCTGTGGAACCCGCACCTTAGGCGGGGGCCAGAGCCCACATGGGGACAGGCAACCGGGGGCCAGGGGCTGGGTGCCCCGCATGGTGAACCAAGTGGGGCCAATGGATCGTGCCTCGGTGGTACCCCAACAAGGACATGTGATGGGCGATCAGGTAGTAGGCCTCAAAGGAATCCTGCATGGACACCCCCAACTGCACATCAGAATGGGACCACACGCTTGACAGCGTCGACAGCTCCGCCGCGGAAGGCTCTGACACACAGCAGTCGCAGCAGGGGGCCAAGGAAGCTGATCCAGCTGCAACAGCCAGTGATACACTGCCCCACGGGAGCGCCGGTACCCACAGGCCCCGTGGATACAGCCAAAGTAGGACACGGCCAAGGCAGGGCCCCCCTTCGCAAGACACAGCATGTAGGCGGACAGGCTGCACACAGACAGCGCAGACATGGTCTCAGCTGAGGACCAGGCCACATGGGAGCACCTCATCTCCGGGATGCGCCCATCGGGAAAAGGAACCAGTCCCAGCGTCTCTGCATGCAGGCGGCAATCCCAGACGCTCGCCTCATAGCCGAAGTAGTGAAGCCCAGAGCTCAGGCTCGCATAAGCACCGGACTGGCTGTCCGGGCAGCCCAGGAGCAACTGCATGGCCAGGGTATGCCGCAGGTCACACAGGGACATGGTCTCGCGGAAGGTCCAGCTATGACCGGAAGCGGGAGCCCGGTGGAAGCACAACCAGACATGATCCAGCTACACAGGGAGAATAACACCACGGACATGGGGGCAGGCAGTCACCGCAGGGCTGGGGGTGGGTGGGTTCCAAGAGGTCCCAAAGACAGGCGAGGCGGCCATGGGCCGCAACAATGTATAGCTGCAGAGCGAGGCATGGGATGCAGACTCGGCACAGCTGCAGGACACAAGCGCCCAGCCAGGCCATCTAATCAGGCCTCCAAGGACACGGTGTAGCAAACAGGGAGGGGGGGGCATGGGTTGATGACAAGGCATGCAGCTGCAACTGGAATACACAGCCACACGTGCCCAGCCTGGCGCTTGGCCTCATGCTCGACCAGCAGGTGCACCCTATAGCACTCCCAGGCACACCCGCCCCACACAGGGAGGCCAGGGTACCTGGAGGTGGCCCAACCACCGACCCTTCCCATTCCTGGCCCGGAATTACATGCCCCTACCCCCTGGGGCCCGCAACAGCATGGAGCGGGACAGGGCGCGCACCTACTGCATGTTCCTGGTGGTCGCGGGTGAGTGGCATCGCGCCCATATGGATCAGCTGCGCATCCTGACCACAGAGATGTGCACGGGCACACGGATGCGGGTGCATGTAGCTGGGAGCATTGTGCGGACCCGCAGAGCCCACCATGCCCGCAGGCGGGCACTGGCCCATCTCAGGGCATAGAAGGTGTTTGGGGCAGTCCAGCAGGCCGTGAGCCGGGTTCGGAGACGGCCTGCGGCGATCCGAGAGGCGGCCGGGTGCCTCTGAAGGGGGGCAGAGGCCCTGCGCTGGGCAGTCATGCTTGCTATGCCCATCGACCAGCGGCTGTGGGTCGCACAGCAGGCCCAGGGCTGGTGGGCCCGGGCTCTGGCCCACTGGGATGAGGCCACCTGGAGGGCCCACTTCAGGATGAACAAGCTCACCTTGCTGCAACTCGCCGAGCTCCTCACGCCCTGGCTAGAGTGCAAGCACACCCCCATGAGGGCACCCATCCCCATGATCCAGTGGGTGGCCATTAGGGTGTGGGCCCTGGCAACGCCCGACTCCTGCCGGTCCATCTCCGAGCACTTCGGGGTCAGGCCAAGCATCGTTGCCTGTATCCTCCAGGATGTCTGCAAGGCGGTGGAGGGGGTGCTCCTGGATAGAACTATCCAACTGGTGGACCAGAGGGCCGTGATGGCCGGTTTCATGGACGGAGGCTTCCCCAACTGCATGGGCGCTGTGGACAGCCCACACATCAAGATCCTCCTCCCCTCTGCAGCTGAGGCCATAGAGTATGTCAACAGGCACGGATATCACTCCCTGCAGCTGCAGGCGGTTGTGGACTACCGGGGGAGGTTCATAGACATCTTCACGGGCAACTCTGGGTGCAGTCATGATGCCAGGATCATGACCATCTCCCCCTTCTATGCCAGGATGTTCTGGGGGGACTTTGCTGACATGGGGATGTCCTGGATCGAGGGGGTCCCGATGCCCCCCTGTATCCTGGGGGACTCAGCCTATCCCCTCACCTGGTGGCTCATGAAGGTGTACCCGGTCCCCCAGAACCCTGTGGAGGCACTGTACAACTCCCGCCTGTGTTCCAGCAGGACCGTGGTGGAGCAGGCCTTTGGGGCGCTCAAGCAGCGCTGGAGGAGCCTCGCAGGCCACCTGGACTACACTGTGGATACCTCTGCCCTGGTGATCAGGGCCTGCTGTGTGCTGCACAACGTGTGCGAGACTGAGGGGGCTGCCCTGGAATATCTGGAGCCCAATCGCCCGCCAGGCCCAGTGCCCCTGTATGTAAATGCTAACAACGCATGAGAGTATCGTTATTCCAAGCACATCCGGGATGCCCTGGGGAGGCGCATTAGCCGCGAGGCTGAGGTGTGAGGGAGAGCACCACCCCCACCACCCCTGTGGTGCCCCGGGGGACCCAGGATCCTGCCCTTGCATGCTCCTCCCAGCCCCTCCCCCTGTCACCGAGATAGTAGCACAGGAGACAGAGATTCTTTTCACCCATTTATTGTCACCCTATATACATGTGCACCCTCACACCCACCACCACCCCAACCCGCACTGGTGCCCCCCCTCACACTGCCCTCCCCCTGGCCCCCCCCTCCCCGCATGTCTGGGGTCGGCCCCTCGGCTGCCCGGTGGTTGACACCGGGCTCTGTGAGCTCATCTCCCCCCCACTGTCCGTGTCCCCGTCGGTGTCCTGGGCCACCTCACTGGCCAGAGGGGTGGCAGGTGGTGGTGGGGGCCCCGGTCCCGGGAGTATCTGGGCCCCCCTGGGTGGATGCACCCTCTGGGCAGCCAGGGACCAGGGGAGGCAGATGCAAGGACCCTGCAGCCATGGAGGTGGCTGGTGTGGTTGAGGAGGGGGCTGGGGGGTGGAGAGAGGGCAGGGGTGGGGTGCCACAGGGCCCAGCAGGGGGCCCGGGACAGGCTGTGCAGCCAGGGGGGGGGCTGGAGCCATGACATAGGCACATAGGGACCGCCTCGCCCTTCGCGCCCCGGAACGGCTCCTGCGGTCTGCCGGGGGTGCCCTCCTGGAGGTCCCCCGTGTTAAGCGGGGGGCCACGATGGAGCGGGCATTCTCAGTGGTAGGGCCGCGGCTGTGGAACTCCCTTCCGGAGGAAGCTCGCCTGGCCCCAAGCCTTTTGACATTTCGGCGGAACTGTAAGACCTGGCTGTTTGCCCAGGCCTTTGGGAGGGNGTAGGACACGGCCAAGGCAGGGCCCCCCTTCGCAAGGCACAGCATGTAGGCGGACAGGCTGCACACAGACAGCGCAGACATGGTCTCAGCTGAGGACCAGGCCACATGGGAGCACCTCATCTCCGGGATGCGCCCATCGGGAAAAGGAACCAGTCCCAGCGTCTCTGCATGCAGGCGGCAATCCCAGACGCTCGCCTCATAGCCGAAGTAGTGAAGCCCAGAGCTCAGGCTCGCATAAGCACCGGACTGGCTGTCCGGGCAGCCCAGGAGCAACTGCATGGCCAGGGTATGCCGCAGGTCACACAGGGACATGGTCTCGCGGAAGGTCCAGCTATGACCGGAAGCGGGAGCCCGGTGGAAGCACAACCAGACATGATCCAGCTACACAGGGAGAATAACACCACGGACATGGGGGCAGGCAGTCACCGCAGGGCTGGGGGTGGGTGGGTTCCAAGAGGTCCCAAAGACAGGCGAGGCGGCCATGGGCCGCAACAATGTATAGCTGCAGAGCGAGGCATGGGATGCAGACTCGGCACAGCTGCAGGACACAAGCGCCCAGCCAGGCCATCTAATCAGGCCTCCAAGGACACGGTGTAGCAAACAGGGAGGGGGGGGCATGGGTTGATGACAAGGCATGCAGCTGCAACTGGAATACACAGCCACACGTGCCCAGCCTGGCGCTTGGCCTCATGCTCGACCAGCAGGTGCACCCTATAGCACTCCCAGGCACACCCGCCCCACACAGGGAGGCCAGGGTACCTGGAGGTGGCCCAACCACCGACCCTTCCCATTCCTGGCCCGGAATTACATGCCCCTACCCCCTGGGGCCCGCAACAGCATGGAGCGGGACAGGGCGCGCACCTACTGCATGTTCCTGGTGGTCGCGGGTGAGTGGCATCGCGCCCATATGGATCAGCTGCGCATCCTGACCACAGAGATGTGCACGGGCACACGGATGCGGGTGCATGTAGCTGGGAGCATTGTGCGGACCCGCAGAGCCCACCATGCCCGCAGGCGGGCACTGGCCCATCTCAGGGCATAGAAGGTGTTTGGGGCAGTCCAGCAGGCCGTGAGCCGGGTTCGGAGACGGCCTGCGGCGATCCGAGAGGCGGCCGGGTGCCTCTGAAGGGGGGCAGAGGCCCTGCGCTGGGCAGTCATGCTTGCTATGCCCATCGACCAGCGGCTGTGGGTCGCACAGCAGGCCCAGGGCTGGTGGGCCCGGGCTCTGGCCCACTGGGATGAGGCCACCTGGAGGGCCCACTTCAGGATGAACAAGCTCACCTTGCTGCAACTCGCCGAGCTCCTCACGCCCTGGCTAGAGTGCAAGCACACCCCCATGAGGGCACCCATCCCCATGATCCAGTGGGTGGCCATTAGGGTGTGGGCCCTGGCAACGCCCGACTCCTGCCGGTCCATCTCCGAGCACTTCGGGGTCAGGCCAAGCATCGTTGCCTGTATCCTCCAGGATGTCTGCAAGGCGGTGGAGGGGGTGCTCCTGGATAGAACTATCCAACTGGTGGACCAGAGGGCCGTGATGGCCGGTTTCATGGACGGAGGCTTCCCCAACTGCATGGGCGCTGTGGACAGCCCACACATCAAGATCCTCCTCCCCTCTGCAGCTGAGGCCATAGAGTATGTCAACAGGCACGGATATCACTCCCTGCAGCTGCAGGCGGTTGTGGACTACCGGGGGAGGTTCATAGACATCTTCACGGGCAACTCTGGGTGCAGTCATGATGCCAGGATCATGACCATCTCCCCCTTCTATGCCAGGATGTTCTGGGGGGACTTTGCTGACATGGGGATGTCCTGGATCGAGGGGGTCCCGATGCCCCCCTGTATCCTGGGGGACTCAGCCTATCCCCTCACCTGGTGGCTCATGAAGGTGTACCCGGTCCCCCAGAACCCTGTGGAGGCACTGTACAACTCCCGCCTGTGTTCCAGCAGGACCGTGGTGGAGCAGGCCTTTGGGGCGCTCAAGCAGCGCTGGAGGAGCCTCGCAGGCCACCTGGACTACACTGTGGATACCTCTGCCCTGGTGATCAGGGCCTGCTGTGTGCTGCACAACGTGTGCGAGACTGAGGGGGCTGCCCTGGAATATCTGGAGCCCAATCGCCCGCCAGGCCCAGTGCCCCTGTATGTAAATGCTAACAACGCATGAGAGTATCGTTATTCCAAGCACATCCGGGATGCCCTGGGGAGGCGCATTAGCCGCGAGGCTGAGGTGTGAGGGAGAGCACCACCCCCACCACCCCTGTGGTGCCCCGGGGGACCCAGGATCCTGCCCTTGCATGCTCCTCCCAGCCCCTCCCCCTGTCACCGAGATAGTAGCACAGGAGACAGAGATTCTTTTCACCCATTTATTGTCACCCTATATACATGTGCACCCTCACACCCACCACCACCCCAACCCGCACTGGTGCCCCCCCTCACACTGCCCTCCCCCTGGCCCCCCCCTCCCCGCATGTCTGGGGTCGGCCCCTCGGCTGCCCGGTGGTTGACACCGGGCTCTGTGAGCTCATCTCCCCCCCACTGTCCGTGTCCCCGTCGGTGTCCTGGGCCACCTCACTGGCCAGAGGGGTGGCAGGTGGTGGTGGGGGCCCCGGTCCCGGGAGTATCTGGGCCCCCCTGGGTGGATGCACCCTCTGGGCAGCCAGGGACCAGGGGAGGCAGATGCAAGGACCCTGCAGCCATGGAGGTGGCTGGTGTGGTTGAGGAGGGGGCTGGGGGGTGGAGAGAGGGCAGGGGTGGGGTGCCACAGGGCCCAGCAGGGGGCCCGGGACAGGCTGTGCAGCCAGGGGGGGGGCTGGAGCCATGACATAGGCACATAGGGACCGCCTCGCCCTTCGCGCCCCGGAACGGCTCCTGCGGTCTGCCGGGGGTGCCCTCCTGGAGGTCCCCCGTGTTAAGCGGGGGGCCACGATGGAGCGGGCATTCTCGGTGGTAGGGCCGCGGCTGTGGAACTCCCTTCCGGAGGAAGCTCGCCTGGCCCCAAGCCTTTTGACATTTCGGCGGAACTGTAAGACCTGGCTGTTTGCCCAGGCCTTTGGGAGGGAGGGGGGTGTGTGATTTTTAATCCCCCACCTATATATTTATTTATGATTATACACTGCCCTGTTTTATTGATATATTTTATATTTGTATTTTAAATGTTTTAAAACTGTTTTTACTGTTGTTAACCGCCCCGAGCTGCATTGCAGGATGGGGCAGTATAAAAATCTATGAAATAAATAAATAAATAAAATAGCATGCCAGCATGCAGGAGCAGGGAGGTCCCAATGTCGTGGGACCTGTCCATTTTAGCAGAGTGCTCCCGCACCATGGCATCGATAGAGCGCTCCAGCTGCCTGATCGCCTCCACCTGCCTGCTGTGCTCACGGCGCTCCCGCCTCCGCTCCAGGTGCACTCCACCTAGAGCCTCTGGTCCCACACCGCCGCCCGCTCCAGGGACCGCTCTATGGCTGCCTCCATCCTGTCCACGGCCACAATCATCCGCTCCCCCTGCTCCGCCGAGGTCCGGACAATCTCCTCCGCCCGGTCCTCTCTCCGATGGCGGACCCGTGCCCGGTGCTCCCTCATCCACTGTGCTGGGGGGATGGGCCCGGGTGACCGTGGGTGCCCTGGCTGCCCTGTAGGTTTACAGAGGGGTGGTCAGTTATCGAACCATGTGCACGCCCCCGGCCCCGGGGTGGGCCCGGGTCTCGGGGGCCAACAGGGGGTTTCTCCCGGCCCCTTCCCCCCCAGGCCCTCCCCCTTCCAATGTGCCTCACCTGCTGGCTCCTGCTGCTGCCTGGCCTCCTGGGCGCCCCCCTCCTCAGTCGCCTGAGTCCGTTGCCGGAGTGTCCTGTGCCCTGTGGGTGCATGATGAGGGGGGTTGGTGGAGGGGTGCCCAGGGGCTGGGCAGGCCGCGGAGCCCCGTCCTGACATTTGCGGGGCCCCTCGGGCCGACTCCGGCCTGTGTCTCCCCCCTGGCCCCGGCCCTTCCCCCCACCCCCCAGATGCTCGCTTACCCTCTATGTTGGTCTCCGATCCCTCTGAGGCCGGCCCCTCCGTGCCGGAGTGTTCCCCCTGGGACCACTGGCTGAGAGTAACAAGGGTGCCGGCCTTGGACTCCGCCTGCCCAGCCTGGGGGAGCTAACTGTTGAGGCTGCTGTCTGGGGGGGGGGCTGCTGGTGCTGGAGGTCCCGGGGCATTCCTCCTAGGTTTCCGGGGCCCTAGAGCTGGTGCCTTCTTGTGGGGTGGCAAGGGGATGGGGTACCTCAGCCTGTTCCCTGCCCTGGACCACAGCGCACCCCACTAGACATGGGGCAATGATGGAACCCTTCATATGAAGGATGCGGTTCAGGGCATCATAGAAGGGGGTGGTCCGGGCTCCATGGCTGGACCGCGCGTTATTGTCTCGGATGGCCTTGTACCCCCTCTTGAGTTCTTTGGCCTTTGAGCGGCACTGTCTGACAGTCCGGTGGTGTCCTGCCGCCTCCATGTCCCTCATTATGTCCCGGTAGACATGTTCATTGCGCTGGTTGAGGGCAAGCTCCAGCTGGTACTCCAGGGTCCCCCAGATCCGTATGAAGTCCAGGGTCTCCCGCATCCCCCACTGGCCCCCTCGGTGGTAGGCCCATCTCCCCCTTCTCCCCTGTGGTTCCTCCTCGTCGTCCTTGTCCTCCTCCACCACCTCCTCCTCCGCCCGGGCTGGGCCTGTGTCCTCCAGGGGCTCATCCACCCAGGCCCATTTCTGTGTCTGTGGGCGGCACGGAGGGGTGTTTTACTGCTTGGGTTCCATTCTGCCCCCTCCCGGGGCCCTACCCCTGTCCCCCCCTCCCTGCTGGGTGCTCTGCCGGACCCCATCCCCCCCCCAGCTGCCCCTGTGCTCCGTTCCCCTCATGGGTTCCCTTACCCGTTTCCGGGGCGCCTCCTCCCCCGGTCTGGCTGATGTCCCTGGGGCGGCCTGTCCTGGCTGCACCTGTGGCTCCTGCTGCTGTCCCTCCAACACTTCCATGTGCAGCACGACAGCCTCCTCCCCCGCCCCATGACTGCGCTCCCTCCACCATTGCCACTGCCTCCTCCTCCCTCACTCTCTCTCCCACCGCTCTCCTCCTCCTCCTCCCTCCTCGTTCCATACCACCACATTTCCCTGCTGCTGGTGCCCTTTAAACCTCCCTCCCCAGTCTGTGTTGTTGCCAGTTGCCTGGCAGCGACACTGCATGCTTTGACCCTGGCTGGGAATCATTTTCTTTGATCCTGGCCGGTGATTGCCGTCCAGACGTTACTTTTTGTTGTTTCCCGGTGGGAATCACTTTGACCACACTTTCAGAGCTCGTCCCGCGGGGAGTCCAGGAAGCGTGGTTGAAATTGACCCCAGGTGGGTATTGAGCGTGGTGAACATCTGGTGGCCACCAAACAGACGTTCAGGGTGCTTTGGCCCCGCCGTGGGATTGAGCGTGGTTCATTGTGGTTGACTGTGATCTCATAACGTCTGAAAATACCCTCCGTGACAGAGCCAAAGCCGCCCCGCCACGTCTGAAATTACCCAATCTTAAGAAAAAACAAAAAACAAAATTAGCAGTATATTTCAAATGTTCATGAAGAAATCCATCCATCTCCATACTCTTGAAAGGCTGTGAGTTTCATTGGTAAGATTTAAGGCTAAATACAGCAGCAGGGCACCACTTTACTCCCATGAAACTGTCAGGGGTTGTGGCTACCCCTTGCAGCTGGAAGGCCGACCCCCCCCAGGGTGGTAGGCAGCTGAGCTTAAATGCTCTTGCCCAGAGTCATCATTGGGGTACAAGGATCCTTCCAGTACTCGCAGCGGGTGAACCCTCTCAAGGGGACTCAAGTCTACCTTGGAAGCTGGAGAGGATCACCCTCAACTCCACTTGAAGGACAAGTAGGGAGAAAGTGAAAGAGATGTAGACAGAAGAAATGAGACCAGGAAGAAGGGGAGAACCAGAGAACAGCTAAGAATGAAATACACAAGGGTATCTGATAACAAGGAGAAGTGACTGGAAACTAGAGGTGGGACCCCGGGCCCATTACCGGCTACCGGATTTACCGGTTACCGGTTCTCGAAAAACCGGATTCCCGGATTAAATCCGGTATACCGGTACCGGTTTTATTTCATTGATTTCAATGGGGCACTGTGTCCCCATTGAAATCAATGAAATAAATTAATTCCTCCCCCC
>QEPC01006820.1:836484-855340 GCA_003113815.1 Sphenodon punctatus
TGGGGGGTGGGCTCTGAGTCTTTTTTTAAACAAAAATCCAGGCTGGGCAGGGTGGGTGGGGGGTGTCCCCCCTTCCACCCGCGCAGCCTGGACTCGGGGAGGGTTTGTGTTTTTTTACTTTTTTGGTGGGGCTTTTTACATTGCAGCCATTTTTAAATGGCTGCAATGTAAAAAAATCCGGTACCTGGAATCCGATAACCGGACCGGATTTACCGGGTCGAATCCGATAATGCCGGTACGCCCGGTACCGGCATTATCGCATTCCAGATTTATCGCTTTTCCCGTGCCTACTGGAAACTATCTCACAACAGAAGGGAATCAATCAATCAGTAGGTTTATTGTGATAGCAAAGCCATCACATATGACAAAACACAAATAAATATGATAAAACCAAAACAATAAAATCAAGAAAATAATTTTAAAAAATTATTTAAACTTTCCAATCGGCTGCTTTCCTTAATTTGAAGGCAGCTAAGCAAAATTTATTAACGTTTACTGTAATAAAACTATCAGAATCGGATAGAAGTGACACCAACAGCTCTCGCTAGCTGCAAGCCGGAAAAGTATTTATATTTATCATAGGTTCCAGTAATATTGCTCCTGGGTTAGTATGCAAATAACAATCAAGTACAATATGAAACAAGGATTCAACAGTCTTAGATTACAAAAGCGGCACAATCTATGTTCATACGGTAGCCTGGTATATTTACCCGCTAAGACTACAGATGGTAACAGATTAAACTGAGCCAAAGTAAAAGCAAATCTTTGTCCCCAAACTGACAATGGGTGAAAACAGACATGACGCTAACCACCCTTTAACCACCCTTGATGTTTATTTATGCATGTTGCAGGGCTGTATTGGTGCCCTATGCAGCCCTGAATCATGCATAAATGACCACCAAATGTGGTTAAAAGGTGGTTAGCATCATGTCTGTTTTCACCCAGTGGCATTAGATAGGAGGCTCCATTAAGCGGAATAGAAAGAAAATTATAAACCCTGGCTATTTTTTGTGTATCAATAGCTGCCCCGCAGACTTGCTGCTCCTGATCTCTTACACGGATCTTAACTAGACCCAGTGCCCTTGCATAATCCATGGCAAGTAAATAATTCCTGGAAAACACAAGTGATTACAAAAGGTGGTCTGTGCCCCTTTCCTACATACCATCTATCAAAAGGGATAGTGCATCCTGGGAGAAGGACCCTAAAACATGAAAGTTCAGTTGTAACCAGAACTTCAAGATAGCACATTTGGCCAAGGAGGCAATAGAACATGAACCAGTTTCAGCCCTTAATAGGATAGAAGGAGTACCTCTAGGGACGTGGAGAATAGATTTCAAGCTCTTCCAGTAGTTGCAAGCCCCAAACTTACACCGTATAAGAATTGAGGGGCACCTTAGCCCTATAACTTTAAAGGGCAGGAACCACCAATTTGCCCCCCTTTGAGTGGTAGAAGCTAACAATCCCTTTACACATAGTTTTAGCTTGATCTAATGCAGCCTTATAATGGGGACGCCAAGAGACCAATTTGGTAAAAATTACCCCAACATATTTATACCACTTAACTTGTCCAATTTGATGTGAATTCATGAACCACTGGTGTTGCGAATGTGTGGATCCTACTACCATCACCTTGGTTTTAGTAAAATTAACTTCTAAAAAATCTCCTTTACAATATGAACAAAAATTCCTTATCAGGTGCTTAAGACCAATTGGAGTTTGCGAGATTAATATAGTATCATCTGCATATAACAGAAGTGACACTGATATCAGGTGGTAAGAAAAATCCCTCAAGGCCCCCTCAGCTCCATTTATATACAAATTAAAAAGTAAAGGGGCTAAAAGGCACCCCTGACGGACTCCTCTAGCTGTTGGCACTGTTTCTGACAAGAGCCCTTGGTAATTCACTCGCACCTGCAAAGAGGTTCCTCGATGTAAAGACACTAACAAGAAAAGTAACCTATGATCAATATTTGTCTGAGATCATTTAATCCAAAGGCGTTCTCTAGGAATGAAATCGAAAGTAGTTATTAGATCTACAAAGCAGATATAAAATGAACAACCTGCTCTTTGCTGTACATACTTAGTTATCTGGTTTAGTACGAAAATATGATCCAAGGTTGACAATGCTTTCGAAAAACTAGCTTGTTCCCATCCTAGCATGCCTTCGGATTTCACCCATAATTGTAACCTTTGGAGCAAAAAATTCTTATAAAGTTTCCCTTTTCCCTATTTATTAGGAAATCTTTGGCAGAGAAATACCCCAAGAGGGCAGAGAGACTAGTTAGGTTCTATGTAGGCAAGGGATATTTATTTATTTATTTTATTTAAAATGTATATCCCGCCCCTCCTGCCCTCAGGGCAGCCCAGGGCGGCGAACAACATTCAATAAAAATATTAAAAAAATTAAAACAATTTAAAATTACAATATGTGGGGGGAAACCCCACCCCCACCCCTCACCTCAGAAGCAGGGAGATAGGGGAAAGATCCCCGCAAGGTTCTTGGTGCAAGTCAAGACAGATGGGAAAACATCCTATCACAGGGTTCCGACCTAAAGCAATTAGGGACTGTTACACCAAGACATCCTGCTAAATGCAGGGCAAGAGCTTTGGGCACTAGCAAAGGCAAGGAAATAACCTGGGTATGGGGCTATGGTTAGAGCAAGAGGCTCACCAAAGAGGCACCCCGTTGGAAAGAGTCAAAGTCCAGGACACTAACTAGGGCAAGGCAAGGCATAGATCAAGGATAGACTAGGAGAAGGGTTCTGGAGTAGTGTTATAACAAGTGCGAGACTATACAAGAGGGAGCATGACTGAAGGAACTCCAGGACTCAGGACTAGCACAAACAGGG
This sequence comes from Sphenodon punctatus, assembly GCA_003113815.1. Taxonomy (NCBI): domain Eukaryota; kingdom Metazoa; phylum Chordata; class Lepidosauria; order Sphenodontia; family Sphenodontidae; genus Sphenodon; species Sphenodon punctatus. The sequence continues at coordinate 839,335 of QEPC01006820.1, forward strand.
TCTATACAACAGACACAGCTAGAAGTAGATCTAGAACATGGCAACAAACCTAATCCCAAGGAACACTCCTAAGGGAGGACGGAGTTCAGGGTGGCAGCAAGGACAAGAGTCTCACCCCTCCAGGAAACCCTACAAGGAGGGATCAAGGAGGATCGGGCGAGAGGACCTGGCACAAGGAGAAACCCCTACGGGTAAGGGAGACTGGGATACAGGGCAGCAGCAAGGACAAGAGCCTTGTCCCTGGGGAATCCTGTAAAGAGGGATCAGGGAGTACAGAATGAGGGAACCAACAAAGGTTTAACTAGGAGCAATCAGAGAGAAATGATCCAGATAATGTCAAGTTATGGAGGAAGCTTGACTATGGAAGCCATGGAGAACCAGGATGAATCCAGAGTTGATATTCCAGCCAGGGCCAGGGGCTATATAGTACACAGCCTAAGTAGAGCTTTCTTCACCACCACAGCCATGACATAGTCCATCAAAAACAGTTTATGCTGCAGTCAGTTGGCTTCAGGACAAGTCAAGCACCACCTATGCTCTAATTGCCTACCCTCTCGCTTTAGCAGCTCCATATACCAAGGAGACCTGTGCTGCTGCCACGGAGGGAGCAGATGCTTGGGCACCACCCTGTCAATAGCCCAGGTCAGAATATCATACCATAAATAAACCAGGGCATCGACAGGAAGGCTGTCGAGGTCAGTAGAAACAAGGAAGAGTTCAAGCAGAGATAAGGTTAGCAAGGCAATAGTAAGCAGGAGAACTGGGGACAGCTCCCCCAAGCTAAGGCATAGGGGAACATAAGCCTACACCCAAGTCAGGCATGAACAACGGAGACAGTTGCTCCACCAACTTCCTTACTACCAGCATACTTTTATACTGGCTGGGCCAATAGGAATCTGTGGCGGTGTGGCCAAAGGGTCTGCAGAAAATCTCTGTTCCTTGTGTGCCCCACCTCTCCGTTAGGGGACGGCATGCGCAGGAGCGGCGTTTGCCCTGCCCCCACAGGGAAGACAGGAAGGTTGGTAGCGGGCGCTGCAGGGAGAATAAATGCACGGACCAGGTCTCACGATGCAAGACCTGTAGGGCGCCATTTTGTAGCGTGGCTGGTTTTGGTCCAGTCGCGCCGAAGAAGAGGAGCCAGGAAGAAGCACCCACCCACCCTCCCCTATAACACTGTGGGCTTTAGGCTGGTTGCCCTTCAATGGGGGCCAGGAAGGAATTTTTTCTGCCAGGCCCTGATTGGCAAAGGGGGTCTGTCGGTTTTTCTCCTTCCTTACAGTGTATCTTGATTCAATTGGCAAAGGGAGAGGCGGATGTGCTCCGCATTATATTTTGTCGCACTTACAGGGGTACAGGGTATTTAATTATAAAGTTGTCATAGAATTAGCTGCACATTAAGCCATCTCTTTATGAGATGGGGCCACGGGTGGCGCTAGAGCAGGGGTGGCCAGCTTCCAATCCAGGCCCAGGATGGAGGGGTGGGCCATACCTCGGAGGACATGGGCGGTCCATGGGGGGGCCGCCGCCTCCCTCTTACTACGGTCACGAGAGGTTGCGTACCTCCTCGATCAGCCGGGCGGCTGGGGTGAGAATGACCTAAATGGCAGTCACATCATTTTTTGCGGCACTGAGGGACATCGGACCGCACTAGTAGTTATGGTTAATAGTTATACTTAGCACAGGCTGGACCCAGGAGGAGGATTGCCCCCTCCCTGACCTTAACTTCCAGTAAATAAAAGTGCGGCCTTTTAAATCCCATGCAATGTGTGTGTGTCTTTCTTCTGGGTTTTTTTGGGGGGCAAACAAGTATGATTGGGAACAGAGACAATCTGCTCTGTAGCACAAGCAGGCAGCTCCTTGCGTCCCAAGCCATAGAATGAAATGAAAATGTTTTATTATTAAGGCTACATGGCCAATTATAATACAAATAACAAAATCTTCAATAATTATAAACAATAAAAACAATTTACAACTCCTACATCACAGCTTCCTCTGAGAAGAGCGTAAGACAATAAAACAAAACAAACAGAGCAAACCTCTCTTTCTTATTCCTAACCTTCTCCCTTCCTAGGCTTGTTATTTTGGCTTATTCTCAGCCTATCCTGCCCCCGAATATTAATCGCCCTCTTTGAGTAAATCGCTACCAGTTTTGTTCTCATTGTATTGGTATCACCCAGAAGGTAAATAATCTGTTGGATGTTAGACCTACTCCAATCTCCATCCAAAACCTGTTGCAGTTGATCGCGGACCTCTTTATACAGGGAACATTTTAGCATAAAATGAACTACATCTTCAACCTCCTGGTCGCAAGAGCAATTGTGTTCCGTGTAAGGGATGTTCTGATACCTCCCCTGCACTACGGCCGTATCCAGAGTTTGGAACCGTAGGCTAGTAAACATTTTTTTGAGTTGAGGGTCTGTTAAACAATGAATATATGCTACACCCCCTATGGGGGGGATCAGATATTTATACAATGGAGAGATCAGAGATTTCGAGGCAGCAGCTCTCATCTGTTGTCTGTCTATATCGGCCACCCTTGATTTAATAAGCCTTCTAACATTACTACTTTGCTTATTTTGAAAAAAGGAGCTGGAAAAACCCAGAGCCTGCAAGCGTGACTGTACCGCCACCCACCAACTATCTACTCCACCCTCATTATCGTGTTGTTTCTCATGCACAGCGAGACCCACCAATGATGGGTCGGCGTCTTCCCTAATCATTACCCAGTAATTTAATATGCGCAGAAACTTGCGCAGAGGGTCCCAAGACATAACGCCAGGGGTTTGAGGCCTGGTGTCAACAGAAGCCCACTGTATACCAGCCAGATAGCCAGGTCCACAGCTGGCATCACCTTCTATATCCATGGAGCTGAAGCAGGCAGCTTGCCCAAGACCTCCACATATGGCCAACGTATGACTTTCAAATCCAAGACAATCACACTGTTCAGTGAACCTCATTAGCTCCCACGCAGAGCATTTTGATAGGTTGTTTCTGGGAAACTATGAAAACCAGTAGACTACTGGCAACATCATTAGAATTGGTCTGCATTCATCCAGGACTTTAAAAAGTGGATCCTTGAGACCTTGTTAAATGTGCCTACAAAGCAAAAATTTGAGGACTGGGTTCGTTCAGGTCCAGTTCTGGCCGCAGCTAAAGATACATTGAATGTCTGAGGAACAATGGCATGGATTCCAGCTCAAACAGTAACAATGAGTTGAGTGTATCTTCTAAACCAATAGTCCCATACATAGATCATGTGATGAAATTCACAGCTTTTGAGTCTATCCGAAAGCCAAACCCAGTGCAGCGCCTAGCTTTGGCTTCCCTTGAGGATAAATCTGTCAACATTTACATTTACTTGAAAATTTTCCTGTTGAAACACATGGTTTTGTCACAGCTGAAACGTCTTGTAGGAAAAGTTGATTTGATGAATTTTCTCTACCTCCCTAATTCTGAATATTTTAAAACTAACATTTTAAACAAAGTGAAACAGAAGTGAAACATTTCTGATCAACATTTCTGATCAACATTTTAACTAACACTTGATTCATCATTAAAAAACCCTTTTACAAACATGAAATTTCATATTAAATTGATATTTTCAAATGAAAATGTTAATTTAAGGGTGCTGAAATGTTTTCTTTCAGTCAGAAATGTCAAAACTTTTGTTTTGCCTTTTCTGAATGGAGATTACATATTCCCCAGAAAATGCTGCTGATTGGACTTTTTGTTCTGATTTTGGATGGATTTCCTTCTTCACAGGAACTTTGTGAGAATAAAAGGTGAAATTCTAACTATATTGAAGCCAGTGGCGAAAACTCCCACTGCCTTCAGTATGTCATGATTTCACCTGACCTGGCAGTCTTGGTGCTTACCCGCTATCTGGCAGCTGTGGAGGACTGGATGAGGGTTAGCCGACTGAGGCTGAATCCTGACAAGACAGAGGTGATGCTAGTGGGGAAGGCAGTGGGGTTGGCATCCCCCATCATTGAGTTCACCCCCCCACCCCGCTGATTTCCTAGGTTCAGAGTCTGGGACTGCTCTTCAGTTCCCAGATCTGCCTGGATGTCCAGGTAGGGACTGTGGTGAGTAGCATGTTTCACCATTTACATCTGGTGCGACGGCTTTGGCCATATGTCTCAGACTCTGAACTGGCCACTATCATCCATGCTTTCATCACCTCCAGACTGGACTATTGTAACACGCTCTATGTGGGGTTACTGCAGCTGGTGCAGAATGCAGTGGCCCATCTCCTTACAGGGACGGGCCGCTGGAAGCACATTACACGTTCTCTGCACTGGCTGCCTATAGTCTTCCGGGCCCGATTCAAGGTGTTGGTGCTGACCTATAAAGCCCTACAAAGCCTAGGCCCAACCTACCTGTGGGGTCGCCTCATCCTCCAGGCTCCAGATTGGCCCCTGCGGTCAGCCAGGAGCACTCTTCTTGAAGCCCCCTGAGTGTCTTGGGGTGCGACTATGGAGAGGGCGTTCTCTGTGGCCACGCCAAGGGTTTGAAACTCCAGCAGAGGCCCAAGTGGCCCCAGACCTCCCCTCCTTTTGGCAATACTGCAAGACCTGGCTATTCTGTCAGGCTTTTGGGAGGGAGATGAGTAGGATGGTGGGGTGATGGTTAGGGTGGGAATTCTTGGTTTATGTTGATTTATTTTCAACCTTATTTCTATTTTTTCTGTTGTCCCCTTTGGTGGTATTACTATTTGATATTGTATTATATTTTTGTCATTTTATATTGATATTTGTCTTTGTATTTATATTATATTATTTTATAATTTGGTTTTAGATATTGTAAGCCTCCCCGAGCTGCCTAGGCAGGAGGGGCGGGATATAAAATTGATTAAAATAAAATAAATAAATAAATAAATAAAATATAAAGATTGGTAATGTGGGGGCCTTTTGAGTACCAGGTATTTTGTACTGTGAATCAAACGGTGTCTGTGGATCAATGTAGATGATGGGTATTTTCAGACATTATGAGACCACGCTCAACCACAGTCAATACCCTGTGGTGGGGAATGGCCTCACAACGTCTGTTGGGGAACTGGAAGTTCCCCCCCAGATGTTTACACAGTCAGTTGCAGCAGGGAATCAGATTCACCACGCGATCAGAGGTCCTGGCCGGACCATCCCCGATCGCGTGGTGAATGAGATTCCCCCGTGATGAAGGGGACAGTAACGTCTGTCCCCTGACCACAGCCCGGAATCCGTGGCGGGATTCCAGGCCATGGTCAATGCCGGGGGGGGGCGGCTGAGCACTGCGGCCGCATTGGCTGTGGCGCCCACCCGTCTCCTGGAGGGCGGGCGGCTGGGGCAGCGTGGGGGGGGGCGGGGCTGTGCAGCCGCACGTTGCGCCGCACAGCCCCACCCCCTCCCGGATTCACCGCAGGGATCAGCCACCACATCTGTTAGCCCGTGACATGGTGGCCCCAGCGGGGAATCAAAGGGTTGTTTCCGTGCCGGGGCCAATCGGCCCCGCCACGTCTGAAAATACCCGATGGCTATCTTATGCTAAATACTGAATGAATGAATGAATTTGAATTTATTATGGAGCCACATGTACTAGAAGCTTGTAACTAGGTCTGAAGTGAGAGCAAGTGCTCTCGTTCCGTCAAGAAATACAATGAGAAATTACCTCCTCTTCCCTCCCTCACAATCCTTTTCTTCCCTGTAACTAAGGGTAATTTCAGATGTTACGAGATCACAGTCAACCACAGTGAACCACACTCAATCCCGCAGCGGGGCCAAAGAGCCATGAACGTCTGATCGGTGTTCGCCAGATGTTCACCACAGTCAATCACCCATAGGGGTGAAACCCAACCACGGTTCTGGAGGTTGGGATGGGACCATCTGTGGAATGGTGGTCAAAGCGAAACCGCAAAAAGTAACGAATGAACGACAACCACCAGGCGGAATCAAACAAAATGATCCCGAGCTGTGGCGAAAGCACGCAGCGTTGCTGCCAGGCAACAAGCAACACACAGACCGGGGAGGAAGATTTAAAGGGCACACAGCACATGGGGAATGTGGTGGGATAGAACAAGGCGGAAGGGAGAGGAGAGCGGAGGGCGAGCGAGGAAGGGAGGAGGAAGAGGAGGAAGTGGCGGAGCAGCAGCAGCAGCTGGGGCAAGCCGCCCCAGAGGGGACAACCGACCAGGGGATGGAGGCACCCCGGAAATGGGTAAGGAGAGCGAGGGGGGACCTCACAGCAGCACAGGGGCACGAAGGTGGGAGTGCTTGGTAGGAGGGGGGCAGGGAGGTGAGCCGCGGGTCCAAAGGAATGAGGTACCTAAACACACACCCCAATATGACCCACAGACCCAAAAACGGGCCCGGGAGCCGGAGCCCCCAGAGGAGACCAGCGGAGGAGGCGCAGGAGGAGGAGGAACCTCAAGAGGAGGAGGTGGGCACACGCAGGAGACACCAGTATCAGCAAGGGGGGTAATGGGGGCACAAGGAGACCCAGGACTTCATCCGGATCTGGGGGTCCCTGGAGCATCAGGTGGAGCTAGTCGTGAACAAACGCAACGAGCATGTGTTCACGGAAATAGTGCGGGACATGGAAGCGACGGGGCACCACAGGACCGTGGCCCAGTGCTGCTCAAAGGTCAAGAAGCTAAAGAGGGGGTGCAAGGCAATAAAGGACAATAACCGGCGGTCCAGACACAGAGCATGGACCACCCTCTACTACAACGCCCTGGACCACATCCTGCACCTCGTGGGAAGGGCACCCAGCAGCACCCCCTCCAGCTGACCCCGTGCCCCTGGCACAGAGGATGCGGGAGCACAGGGCATGGGTACGGCGCTGGAGGGAGGACCTGGTGGAGGACGTAGTCCAGACCAGCGCGGAGCAGGGGGAGAGGATGATAGTGGCCATTGACCAGATAGAGGCGGCCACCGAGAGGGCCCTGCAGCAGGTGGAGGCCAGAGACAGGCGCCAGGAGGCGAAACTGCACCTGGAAAGGAGGCAGGAGCGTCAGGAGCACAGCAGGCAGATGGAGGCGATGGGCCTACTACATGAAGCCATCGATCGGCTGGGAGCGGAGCACACCAAGAAGATGGACCGGTCCCTGGACATCGGCACCTCACTGATGCTGCATGCAGGGACCATGAGCGCATACATCATGGCAGCCGCTCCCCCAGCACCTTACCGGGCCCAACGCCTCCACGGCGTCCCCACTGCCTCCACCACCGCCCCAGCCACCGGCATGTCTGCAGGGTCCGCACATCTGCCTCCCGGTCCCACCTGGCCTCCGGAGGCAGCAGCTTCCCAGGGGAGCCCACCCTGCACCACCCCCGCCCCCCATCTACACCACACAGGCTGGTCTGTACACAGAGGCCTCCCTGGACATGGTCGGGGAGACTGACAGCGGGGGTGAGGGGAGCTCCCAGAGCTCCATGGTGCCCGCAGGGCATTCGAGGGGACATCCCAGGAAGCAACTGGGTAGCGGGGAAGGGGACTGGGGAAGGGGAGGTAAGGCAGGTCTGGGTGTAGCAGGGTGGGCGGGGGGTTATAGGGGGCACATGCCGTGAACTAAATGCACTGGTTTACTTAACCTTAACCTTTATTGTCCGCCTGTCCATTCGGACGTGTGCCCTCCACGCTGCATCATCCCACCGAGTCAGGGTCCCGGCCCACCATTCCTGTGCCTGCTCCGTGACCCAGAGCCGCCATTGTGTGGGCATGGCGAGCAGGGAAGCTCATTTCATGGCCGCCCAGCCCCAATGGTGTCAGCCTGCAGCCTCCCTGAGGGCACCTGCCCACCCTCGAGCGAGGCACAGGACCCGTTGGTATGCCCCTGCTGCCCCAGGGCCCTGAGCCGGACCAGAGAGCGCCAGCGCCTGTGGTGGGAGCGCTGGGCGGCTGCAGCGCTCCTGGTAAGGCACTCCCGGACGCAGGCGCCCAGGTGGAACATGTCCGTGGGGAGGCCCATTAGGTCGGTTTGCGCCCGGTACCACTCCGCACATAGGGTCAGTCACATACAACAAGCGGCCCTCTGGAATGCATCCATCGTGGGATGTGCCTGAGGTGGGGTCCAGCACACGGCTACCCAGCCCGTGTCCCGGGCTCACCCCGGCACTGTACCCTACCCAGCACTCGCACCTGGGGGGGGGGGCAGTGCACCTGTGTTGGCTGCCCTCGCCCAGCTGCCTCACTGCCAGCTGGCCTGCGGTTGGTGGGTGGGTGCTGGGGTGCCCCCACCCCCTGGGTGCACCTGCGTTCCCGCCATGGGGGCCCATTGCCTGGGCCAGCATGTGCGTGTCCGGTCGTTCCGCAGCTGCTTGCCTGTTGTCATCACCTCCCTGCTATCAGTGCTTGCTGTACAACCTGTGTGCTTGTTTCAGGCAGTTGTGATGGGTCTGCACCCCATGCATCGCTCGCTAGCCATCTCATGCTGCGGCCTGCGGCCTTATTGTGTGTCCTTGGAGCTCCCCAGCTTCCCTTCCCAGCCCCCATGGGAATGAGGGGCCCTTCTCTCCTTACTGTTCAGACCCTCTGCCTGCTGGACCATGGCTGGCAGTGCTACCCCGGGGCTCCGATGCCCTGCATTGCGTGGCACCCCCATAGCTGGACCTTCCACGAGACCATGGTCCTCTGTGACCTGTGGCATTCCCTGGCCGTGCAACTGCTCCTGTGCTGCCCTGACACCCGCTCTGGTGCCTATGCGAGTCTGTTCTCCGGCCTTCGCTACTTTGGCTATGAGGTGAGTGCTCGCAAGTGCAGGCTCCATGCGGAGGCGCTTGGCCTCTGTCCCTTTCCCCATGGGCAGGTTCCGGAGATGCAGTGCTTGCATGTGGCGTGGCCCCCGGCGGAGACTGTGTCTGCCCTCTCAGTGTGTAGCCTGGCCAGGTTCGTGGTCTGTCTGGTGGAGGGGGGCCCTGCCCTGGCTGTGTCCTTCTTTGGTTGCATCCACGGGGCGCGTGGTTACCAGCGGTTGCGTGCGGCGGCATATCACTGCCTGTTGGAGCTTGGGCACCTGCCATGGCCTCCTGTGCTGACTATGCCCTGCCGGAGCCCACCGGACTGGAGCTGGCGATGCTGGCTGCTGTGTGGTCATGAGCTGATGTTCAGGTGGGGCTCGCCATGGTGGATTCGTTTTAGGCCTACTACCTCATTGCCCACCACATGGCGGGGCAGGGCTACCACTGGGGCATGCTTCAGTGGCCCCGCTACGTGCATCTGGTGGGGTTTCCTGTCCCAGACCACTTTGTGACCCCCTGCAGCTGGCTGCAACGCCCCCTGTGTCTTTGGTGCCATGTATGACCAGCCCACTGTGTGCTCCCTGCACCCCCCTGCCAGCTCGGGGCACTGGTCGCTTGCTCCTTGCCATTCCAGGCTTGCGGCTGCTCCGGCCGGTCCACTTGCCTCGCTCGCCTGTGTCACTTTGCTCTCTCCATGGGCAATCCCTTGCCTTCGTTGCCTGTGGTGTTCCCCTCAATGCCCCCCCCCCTTCGGCTCATTCCTGATGCCAGATCCCGCTACCGGCCTTCCTAGTGGTGTTGTCATCCTTTGGCTGGCCGGCCGCTCACCTGTGTCTGTGACCTGCCCCCTCCTCGCCCCCTGGGTGCCTCTGTGACTGTGTGGGACTTGGGGCCCCTGGACAGTGTCTCCCTGCATCCTCCGGGGGGGGGCGGGGGTTGCCTGTGCTGCTCGCTGGCTCCATCTTGCCGCCATGCCTTTGCATCAGAGCCTGGAATCCCTGCCACCTGGTTGCCCTCCCCCTGTGACTGTGCTCTGTCCCTGTGGGGCTCCCTGTGACTTGGGGTGTCTGTGTTGCTGTTGGGTGTCCTCTGCTGTCCGTAGGGTTCTGGGTGCCTGTCTCCACATCCTGGTCTGTTCCCGGCCCGGTCCCCTCCGCTTCCTTGGCCCAGGGTTCCCCACCCCACCCCACATCGGCCGTGGTGATTTGTATTTTGGACTTCCCTGTGTGTTTCCCCATTCCTTCCTGTCCTGTTTGGGTGTGTTATCTCCCGGGCGTGTGTGTTTGTTTTGTGTTCTGCCTTGTCCGTGGCTTACTTGTGCCTGGTCTGTGTGCCGCCTCAGCCGGTCCTTCCCCCTCCCCCTCCCTTCCCGTTTCCCTTGTGTGGGCATTGCCTTTTGGCACTTTTGGCTTCGTTTGCCCTCAGTTGGCCATGTTTGCCTCCCGCCCCAGTGTTTTCTGGGTGTTTTGACCACGGTCCAGAATCGGCGTAACATCTGTTGCACTGCCCCGGGCCGTGGTCTGGCCGTCCATTTCCTTGCCATTGTCCCGCTCCTGTCACATCTGTTTGGGGCCTTCCTGGACCACGGGAGGGGGTTCACCAGCTCACCACGGTTGGGAATCCACTCTGGTGACCTAAGAGCGTGTAACGTCTGAAATTACCCTAAGTTAAGCATGTGCACCTGCAACTTCACAACTTCATGAATGTATCCCTGTCTCTCCCTAGATTCACCTCCCCATTGTCATTCTTAGATTGTAAGCCCCTTGGGGTAGGAACCTGTCTATAACTATTGATTGTACAGCACCAAGTACATTGCTGGTGCTATATAAATAATAATGATAATTTTTATTTATATAGCACCCTCCAACCCACCAAATTACACTTGGGGTGCTTCACAACATGAATACAGTGAAACAACTTAAAATCCATATAAGAGCCAGTTAAAACAGTTTAAAAGAGGGAGGGGTAAAGGGGGAGGAGAAAGTGTATTTCTTTCTTTCTTTAATTTTACTTAGTGATTTGTATCCCGCTCCCTCCAGCCCTACGGCAGCTCGGGGCGGCTCAGAAGACATTTAAAAACAATATATAAAAACAATACAGAAAAAGGATTACTAAAACAATAAAAACCACAACAATGAGGTAAAACCACTGGTTAAAAAAAAAAACCCACCCGCTGGCTTCTTCCCAAGAGGAACGAGCCAAGCCATCAGTCCCATCCACTCCCCCCAGGGTCTGCAACCATCTCAAAAGCAACCCATGGTCCACCGTATCAAACGCTGCCGAGATACCTAGTAGGACCAGAAGTGCTGAATGTCCTAAATTCATCTCTTGGCGGAGGTCGTCTACCAAGGCCGCCAATGCAGTCTCGGTGCCATATCCTGGATGAAAACCAATGCTATCCAGATGGCCCTGGAGCTGCTGCGCCACCACCCATTCAGTAACCTTCCCTGAAAAGGGAAGGTTAGAGACAGGTCGGGCAATCAACGTCCAATTATGGTTTTTTGAGCAGCGACCGCACTCTGCCCTCCCGAAGGGAGGCATTCATCTCTCCCGCCAGCACCGGTCCCAAAGTCTCTCTGGAGGCTTTCACCAACCAGGACGGGCATGGATCTAGTTCACAAAAGGTAGCCCTAACAGACCCCAGAACCCCCTCAGCATCGGTCAGCGTCACTTCCTGATCTGATCCCACAAAAATGGACCAGACAGGGCATCCATAGCCCTCGGCTCTCCTTCTTCTGTATCAGTCCCGGCCCTGAAATCATGCTGGATTCGAGCGATCTTATCTGCGAAGTAGTTTACAAATTCCTCACAGTGAGCTTGGGAAACCTTTCCCTCCAAGTGGAGGGAGGCCGGACTGACCAGCCCCCTCACCACCCGGAAAAGCTCTGCTGGACATGACTTCGCAGCGGCTATGAGGGCAGCAAAGAATTATTTCTTTGCCGTCCTCACGGCCACAGCATAGGACCGCAAATGGGTCCAATGCTGCAGCCGATTGAATTCCGCACGAGAGCGGCGCTCTAACCGCCACCCTTCCTGCTTCAAACACTGCAGCTCCTCAGCAAACCAAGGAGCTCTACGGTGATGAAGCGGCAGGAGCGGACGCCTGGGAGTCAACCAATCAATGACCCCACCCAGTAAGGTGTTCCAAGCATGAACAAAATACATTGAGAAGCAGCAGAGGATCCTCTAAAAGCACCTGGAGAATAAAAAAAAGATGCTTTTTGAAGGTGAGGCAGGAGGAACTGAGATGAACATTCGAAGGGAGCAAGTTCCAGACTGAGGGGCCTGCCACAGCAAAGGCCCCATTGCTCACCTACGTAAGTTGCTATGGTGGCAACACTGGGTGGTATCAGAACACAGATAGTCAGCAGGGTGAGGTTTCAGGAGCAGGTCTCGAATATAGCCAGGGCCTATACTGTTCAGGGCCCCCAAAATTAGCAGCACAATCTTCAGTCTGTCACTTTACAGGCAGTCAATGCAGGAAGTGGATTGGCAAGACAGAAAAATAAAGGAAGAAAGGGGTGACATAGAAAGGAGAGAGGCCTGATTATCTGCGTACAGATACCACCCACTGCACCAGCCATCCCACTTAGACAAGCACATTAGAAGGAGGTCTTTAAGTGCCCAAACCTGCCGTGTCCTACGCTGGAAGGAGTTTTATGTCCAGGTCCAGATCTCCAAGAGCAAGTACCCACACAGGGGCCCACACCTCTTAAGGTGGCTTTGCGTACTGTCAGGGTCAGCCTTAGGCCAAGTGAACTCCTCAGGAGGCAGCCATGATTACTGGAGAGGAGGCAAAGGCATGTGTACTGCGCACAGTGTGACTTTCCCTCCTCCCTGCCACTGATATGGCTGCTAGCTGTAGGAGGGCCCTTTTTCTGTTCCCTAGCGTCCAATGGCAAGGATACAAAAGGAGCAGAGCAGCCAGGCAAGTAGTGTAGGGCCCCAAACTGCATGGGGTTGCCATCTCTTGCCTGCCTATCTATCGTCTCGGCTAACCTGCTCCTTCTGCACTCTCTCTTCATTGCAGGTGGAATAGTAGGCAGAAAACTGCAGGCAGGTGAGGTGCTGAGGGCTCTGCATGGTAATGCCAGCCGCCCACCTGCTCGGCTGCTCTGCTCCTTCCACTCGCTCTCCTCCAACGTGGAGGAAGAAGTGGAACTTCTGGTGGCCCTGTGTCTGCCCCTCCCCTCTATGCTGAATCCAGAAACATGAAGGGGAGAGAGCAAAAGGAGCAGGACAGTAACACGGGCAGGTAGCTGGGGGCCTTGCAAAGTGTGGGACTGTAGATAGCTGTCTTGCCTTAAGGCTGGTCCAGGATACCGTGGGTGTGGTGGGTGGAAAGAAGAAATCCCTCCATCCTGAGGGAATGTCTCTAGTCCAAACATTCTCTTGATCCTCACCCCTCCTCCACACCTAGCATTTTTTCTTTGAAGAAAATGGTGTAAAAACAGGCTGAGAGAGCAATTGTATCTGCTTCCCAGGAACACTGTCATGGTGCATAGAGCTTCCTCTAAGCACTCGGTTCACATGTAAAACATTCCCTTTGAAAGGTGTCGTAGGGATGGGGAGGGGGGGAGGACAGACACATGCAGCATATTTCACCACAAAGCACTTTATAAGGAGTCATTTTGCTCGCCATTAAAATGCGGCCACCTCTGGGGTGGGACAGATGTTTAACAGCACATTACAAAATTGCATGCCATTTTAGTCTGCAAGAGTCTGATTCACGATGACACAATAGGATGATGCCTGTGAGAACAAAGCAAAGGGTTATGTATCAAGCTTTGGGAGATGGGAGGCAGCCCTCAGGCTTCATTCCCTTTTTCTGTGGTTCCAAAGTTTTTGCCTACGTGACCCCATTTTTGAGGCTAATGTCATGTCATTACCCCAGATAGCAACAAAGACATGCAAAATATAGCAAATGCTAATCAGGATTCAACCCTGTGCATAGGAGGAATGGACCCCCCCTACTTGGAAGTCACTGCCCTATTTACACAATGTCAAGAAGATAAGGAAGTCCTCTTTGCTGGCCACAAATAGATAAATGACCCAGTTCAATGGCTGAGTGCAGTCTAGCAAGGTTCTGCAACCTTGTGGGACCTGTGGAGATAGCAAAGGATATGTTTGACCAAAGACAACTACATACCCAGGAGTCTTTAACCACGGTTAGATTTTTTAAAATATATAAGTAAAAATGCACAAGTATATGAATTTAGATGAGAATAAAAATAAGTTTAGGTTTTAAAAAATATTAATAAGTAAAAAAATCCCAGTTATTCCAGAAAAAACAGAATACAAAATTTAAATTCAAATTTAAATTTTGAAAAAACTGGATCCAAATGTTATACTCTTCTTACACTTTCATCCTTCAGGATCCTCCTCCTCCTGTCGCTTGTAACTAAGATAGACCTATAGACATAGGTTAGGTTTTCTGCTCTGCCACAGGCTCCTCCAACTGTCTTGGGAAAGTCTCTGAGGACTTATTCCCAGGACAAAGTTAGCCCCGGGATTGTCAGACCATTCACTTGACATTCCTAGAGCTGGGTTGAAATTTCATTTGAAAGCAACGTTTTGATTAGTATTAAAACTTGAAAAGCCAAATTTTGAATTTGAAAGCTGCAATATGCCTGGTGGTGAACAGCCATAATTCAAGACAGGTTCCTGCCCAGAGGGGCTTACATTCTAGAATGGGCAAAGGGTGGGCACATAGTGAGGGACATGGTAATATTCATGAAGCTGAGAAATTACAGGTGCACGTGTTTAGGTTAGTTACAAGAGAGGAGGGGGATCCTGAAGGATGAGTGTGTAAGGAGAGTATAAGATTTGGCTCTAGAGAAATTTCAATTTGAATTTGAATAAGCCCTAAGTTTCTCACTCAGTGCCTCAGTTCCTGCCATCTGTAAAGCAGGGATTATAGCCTACCCTGTTTTACGGGGCTGTTGTAGGGAAAAGGCATTAAAGATTGTAAGGCATGTGGGGATGAGGATTAGTGCAGTCTAGTAGACAAAGGTTCTAGCCAAGGACACCTAGGTTCAAATTCCATCTTATCCATGAACTCACTGGGTGACCTTGGGCATATCATTCTCAGCCTCAGTTCCTCATCTATAAAATGGGAATAATGATGACCTACCTCTCAATGTTTGTGTGTGAGTGAGCTAGCTAAGGATTATAAAGCACTTTGAACACTGAAATGCCTATAGAAATGACACTAGTAAATGGAATCCAATTAAGTTGATCTTGAATTTCTGGATAAGTCAAATTAATTTGCTTTCCCCAGCCGCATGTTTATGGAGATATTGGCCCTTTTCAAACAAGCACGACTGCATGGGTGGGTGGAGATAGGTGTGGGGACCCACGCACTGTCCACTCAATGGCAATAAGTGGGGAGGGATTCCCACGGGTGCCGTCCCAGGCAGTCATGGAAGGTCACGGCACTCACTGTCACGGGGACAGGGTATCCGTGGGACAAGGCTGGGGAAGACCTAATGCCCCCAAAGGAAGTGAGGCGGAAGGACCCCTGTACAGGGAACTTATGGAAGAGCCTGTGGGGGAAAAGGACCTCTCAGTGTGTCTCAGAACCTCCAGAGACTGCTCTTATCTTGAGGCCAAGAAGCCTACTTCAGAGAGGGCCTGTTTCATCATCGAGGTCAGAGAGCAGACTTAAGACCCACACACCAAGACCTTCCCAAAGGGAGAAGGAAATGCAAGGGGATCAGGATGAAGGGTTCCCGAGGTTAGGAGAAGGGGGACACGGGGCTATGCCTCTAGGAGCCCCCAGGGACAGCCGGGGCTGAATCCGTGGGATTTCTGACACAGTGCCAATGGACAGAGGTCAGGAGCCCTTGGGGAAGGGGGTAACCCTAGACGGGCCCCTCCAGCACACGGGTAATATCCCGCAAGAGGGGTATCAGAGCTAAGGGGAAGCAGAGCAGTGGGGAGGTAAACCAAGACACACAGCACACGAAACACAGGACATCCTGAGAGGGGATCAAACACATGGGCTATAGGCAGGGACCCGAGTTGACTGCATTGCTGCAATTTGCAGTGATTTTAGCAGAATCAGTCAATCCTTGCAGAATCAGCCAATCCTCGTAGAATCCTCACAGAATCAGCCAATCCTGACCATGACCTGAGGGTAAATAGGCCCCTGGGAGATTAATTGTGGGTGGGTGGGGTCTGAAGGCCCTATGTTTCCGTGAGGGAGGTGCTGAAATTCCAGAGGATTTGAGTTGTGTTTGATTAGCAAAGTTGTGATTCTATGTCAAACCTATTGCAAATTTGCTTCCCAG